>QFDD01002079.1:0-21481 GCA_006871305.1 Vachellia collinsii | reverse complement strand
ACAAAGGAATAATCATTATGGAATGACCAAGTGTGGTTCCAAGTCATCCTTAAATTAACTTTATTAATAAGCATATTGGAAGGTGGCAGTCTTGTATTTGGATTAATTAAGCCTAATCCACACACAGAGAGCCATTTTTTGTTGTTGGAAATATTGAATCACAAACGAATTCATAAAACTAGCTTTCTAGCTATAGCTATAAACGGCTTTCTCTTGTCCTTCTGTTTTTGGAAGTAAAATAAAATTTATTTGATATTAGGAGAATTGGGGATAAGTCCTCCACTGTAAAATTAATTATAAAATAAAATCTTTCACATATATGTAATTGAGCTTTCATGTTATGTGCAACTGAATAAGTTTTATTCTCTAATTAATTTTTAAATTGAGGATCCACTACTACAAAAGAGATATTTAACGTCTCCATCTCACGTCCATCATTTAAAATATAGATGTAAGAGGGGGTTGAAGGGAGTATGTATACCCTATCAAGTCTAGCCAAAATGGCTGGACTTGATAGGCAATGATCTCACGTCCAACCAACGTGACTGGACTTGAGAGGTAAGGATTTAACGTCCAGCCAAGTTGGCTGGACTTGATAGTTAAGGCTCTTACGTCTAGCCATGTTGGCTGGACGTTAGATCCTTAACTATCAAGTCCAGCCACGTTGGCTGGACTTGATAGGCAAGGCTCCCACGTCCAGCCACAATGGCTGGACATGATATCCTTGCATCTAAAGTCCAGCCACATTGGCTGGATGTGAGAGACAGCCTTTACGTCATTTAAACCGCGCTTTTATGGATTGCACTTTCTTTCATAATTCAAAATTTAAACACCCCACCCAATTTTTCGTTATTCGCGCCTTTTACATCAAGCTGCTTCCTCATCGCCTTCTTATTCTTCTCCTTTGCCTCTCATAGAGCCCCGCAAGATCTCTCACATCTAGCTCGGCACTTTCGCATCCAGAGATGATATCGTTGGGCACCTCGCTTCCTCCTTCCCCGTCCTCAATATCTCTCTCCTCACATCCGACAAACCCTCAACCCGTCGTCAATAGCAGAAAATTCGAGAGGTAGCCCACAAAACTCCTGGGTTCAAGTAAGTTGATAAATTCTATTTTCTCATATTCTTGGATTGGCCTTTATAATCCCCTTTATATAATTTGTACAGAGAGGTAGCCCATGATTATAGCAGAAAATCCGAGAGGTGGCGAGGAATTTGCTCCAAGGGGTATCGGAGAGCTTGGGATTAGAAGACAAAGCCATTGTAGAGTCCATTGTAGAGCTTGGGATTAGAAAATTGGCTGAGGCAGTTTGTAATTTGTAGATGTGAAAATGGTATATAACTGTACTTTTCTGATTCAAAATTCTGTCCCTCTGTTAATGGCTTGCTCCAGTTTTTTTTTTAACCTTACATACCTCTTACGTCCAGCCATAAATGGCTGGACTTAATAGGTATGTACCCTCTCAAGTCCAGCCATTAAAGTGCTGGACATGATATGACATTCCCTATAACGTCTAACACTTGCTGGACTTGATATGATTGTACTTTTAACGTCTCTAGTAAAGATGTCCACCGTGTGTTGGACGTTAGAAAGCCTTTTTGCTGGACTTAAAAAATCCTTTTTGTGGTAGTGGCTTAAGGGATGTGCAGGCACTTGTGACACTGGATCCTAATTACATGATGTTCTTCGGGAGGATGCCGGCCGAGGACTTGATAGGGCTACTTAGCCCCGTGGTTCAGCAATGGACTCAAGCAGAATGCTGGATGCAGTTATATGACAGGTGGTCCTCTGTTGATGATATTGGTTCTCTGGCTGTTGTACACCATATGCTAGAAAATGACCCGGGAAAAAGTCTTTTCTCTCCTTCTGTTGAGGTAAGTGAAAGCCATAAAAATTTGGTTATAGCTCAACTGTGTGGAGTGTATCTGTCTTGGTCTCTTTTCTTAAGTGGCTTATCAAATTTCTTCGTTGCAAATTAAATATCCTCTGTAAATTGCTTTTAGCTTTCTATTCACCATCAGTTGGAAAGAGCGGTGTCTAAATTTGGTTTGACATATGTTTAAATGCTAAATATAGAATCATTGTGCTCTTAGTGGAAGTGTCCATCTACCACAGCTGTCAAGCAATCCTTAGTGCATGTTTGGATGGAATGGAAAAGGTTCATCTTCCTTTCTAATTATCACATTAACTTGCCTTCTTTTCTGTAATTTACAAATTGAAAAGTGATTTTGATAACAACTGTACAAACATTTTCAATTAACAATATCAGTTTTTTTTTCACAAAACTTATTCTACCCAAAATCTATTCTGCAAAATCATTTTTTTCCTCTTACAATCTATTCTGCAAGTATGGAAAAGGCTCAAGCCCGGCAGACCTTGTGTTGAATAGGAGTTTGGGCTATCAACAATTTTCTTTGCTTTTGTTTTTCAATTAAAGTGCTTTCTTCTTCCACATGGGATCTAGTACCTTTTTTGGGTAATATGATGCTTATAATGACATGATCTTATTACTTGTGCATGTTGTTGATGTTTCTAAGCCTTTCAGATTAAACTGTCTAAAGGCAGCTATGCGTAGCCTGCGTTTGGCTAGAAATTATTCTGACTCCGATCATGAGAGGCTCGTCTACGAAGGGTGGATATTGTACGACACTGGCATGCGGGAAGAAGCTCTTGCAAAGGCTGAAGAGTCTATTTCCATCCATAGATCATTTGAAGCTTTCTTTCTCAAAGTATATGCCTTAGCAGACTCATGTCTTGATGCTGATACAGCAAATTACGTTATTGGCCTTCTAGAGGAAGCCCTTGGTTGCCCTTCAGATGGTCTTCGGAAAGGACAAGTCAGTCGTTGTGTTCATATGGTTTCGAAGTTAAAAAATTACTCCTCTAATTATTAATCTATTACTTAATTAACTAATTTTGTTAGATTATAAAAGTTAGTTAACTTAGTTAATATGAGTTTTTTTTCTTAAAAATTCTAATCATCTTCGTTAGTTTCCTTTCTCATTCTGTTTACTTAATTATTTTTAATGCAGTCTCAATAGGACTAATTTGAAAAAAGTTAATAAATATGAGCAAAAAAGTAGATCTTAAATCTAGAATCAAGATTAACTCCCCAATTAGATGCTATATTCAGGAACGGAGGAGTAGCTTGTTCTCACTTCTCAATGCTATAGCTAAAACCAATGTATTTTTTTTTTCATAGGCACAGAATAATCTGGAAAGTATATACGTGGATTGTGATATGCTGGACAATGCTGCTGACTGTTATACGAACGCACTAAACATCAAGCACACACGTGCGCATCAGGGGCTGACACGTGTATATCATCTGAAGAATCAACACAAAGATGCATATGATGAGATGACCAAGCTTATAGAGAAGGCTCAGAATAATGCATCAGCTTATGAGAAACGTGCAGAGTATTGTGAACGTGACATATGGCTGAGAGTGATCTTAGTATGGCAACTGAGTTGGATCCTTTAAGGACATATCCTTACAGTTATAGGGCTGCAGGTAAATTCCCAAAAACTGGTGTTCTAAAGGATAATCATTACAAGGAAGCTGAAGCTTTATGTCAAATAGTTCTGTGTCAGGGTACATTTAAGCTAGGTTATCTTACTAATATATATATATGTTTAAGTGAGAGAAAGGATCTTTTGAGTTTCAGCAGATCCATATGTAATGCTATATATCTAATGTCCTCAATATACAAGAGAAAAGCAAAGTGTTTTGTTTTGATACTAAATATAAAATATCTATCTATTTTGTTTCTTAAAATTTATAATATTCCCCCCAAGGTATCCCTATTTTGATCAAGGTAGTTCCAATAATGCAATAATCAAATTGGGTATTTTAGTGGAAACAACACATTTTTATTACAAATAATTAACTAACTTAACCAATTTCCTTAATTTTTGCAAATTAATTATTTAGGCTTTATATTAATGATTGGAGGGCGGTGGCAGCTTACTTATTAGAGGTCATGTATTGTATGCCTTTCGTCTTTCCACAGTTAGTTTTGGTGTCAGTTCATGATGAATTTTTTTTTGTTTTTTGTGACAAGCATCATGATGTAGAAGAATATAACCTTCAGAAGCTCCCAATTAAGATTACTCAATTGAGTTTTGGCACGGAAATTTTGTGTTGCAGCTTTGATGGATGATCACAAAGAAGCAGAAGCAATAGCCGAGCTTACGAGGGCGATTAGATTCAAGCCAGATGTTCAACTGTTACATCTTAGAGCAGCATTTTATGAATCGATGAGCGATTTTTTATCTCCACCATCAGAGACTGTGAAGCAGCTCTTTGTCTTGATCCCAGTAACACTGAAGTGATCGAGTTTCGTGATAGAGCAAAGGGACATATTAGTTAACAGAAGTTAGGCGATCAATTTTTCTCCTTGCGCTACCTGTAGGAGACATGCAGCCTATTCTTGCCTTCTAGTACTTACAGGAGAAGACCCTGTGATGATTGGTTACGGGACAAGGCTTAGGTAACATTTTGTTTTTAATTTTTTTATACAAAAATGCAATTTATTAGCTGTTTGCTATCTCACATATAACTCATGGAGGAACTTTGAAAAGTTGAATCATTTTAATGGAGGTTGAAAAGCCTCGTTTGGAAACTAAAAAGCTCATAACTAGTTGAGTTCCAAAATGCTGTTTGGATGAGTGTGTGTGTGTGTGTAGACAAGTTTCTTTCAAGCTGACTTTTTGTAATAAAACTTATCCATACATAATAAACCACATTATACTAGATAAATTTTACGTCAAATTCAGTTTGTAAACATTAATTGGGATAAAAGTAATTTTTCAAACGTTACTCCAAGTAAACACTTAAGATTTGCATCCTTAATTATCTAAGGGTTTTTTTTTTTTTTTATATCTCCTGAAACATGATGGTCTATATCTTTTTGGTCAGCCTTTTGAAAGCTGAAATTGCAGAAGAGAATGGAAGGAGTGTTGGAAGGTGCGATTTGCATTCAGATGGAAGAAGTAGAGATGAGCAGGATAGCTTGTAAATATACGGTATATTTTGTCAGCTAAATGGTTCGAGTTGTACAGATTACTTCTTCTATGCTCCACTATCCCAAGCTTGAAAGAATGGCAATCCACTGTTCAGTTACGTTATGTACATAAAGATCCAGATTTTTGTTTTAATGAACTTGAGATTTATATATTTTGCTATTATTTTTCTGGCTGGCTGAGAATAATTCACTTCGTGCTGTAACAATTTCTTGTATTTTTCTCTGTATAAACGAACAATTTTCCCTCTCTTGGACTTGTTTATTAGTTATGATTAGTCATCTTAGAGACTTTGTTCAACTCATTTTTGGTTCTGTAACACACATTTTGTTCTTTTTTACATAAATTCTGTAGGTTAATAATATTCTGATCTTGTATATAAAGTTGTTATAAGAGACACAAACAAAGTGTGTGCAGTTACATGCCGCTTTCTATATCAGATTATAACTAAGTTAATATGAGTCTCACGTCTAAAAATCTCACAGGTGAAATGTGATTTATAAGTTTAAATGCTCGTTTTTTTAAAAGGCTAGTCTTTTGGAATTGATGAGCTTTCTTTTTTAGCTTTTGTTTATAACAAAAGTGCTTATTAAGAAGCCAATGATATGGAAAAGGGCTACACATGAATGATTCTGACTAGTACAAGACTGGGTGAGGTGCCGTGTCAATCCACAAGGGATGTAAGTTCAACAGGCTTTCTCTTTCAATAAGTTAGCCTTTTAAGATCCATGTGCTATCCCTTTGGACTTATACATAGTCACATTATTCTAATTAACCATTCAACATCTTCAGTTTAGGAAATTAAAATATTTTTCACCTTGTTAATGCGATACATTACAATTGGCGGATGTCTAGATAAACTACTAACTATTAAATTAGCCCTTCTCGGCACAATCTGTAATGTGTTGGATGACAATACAGTCCTCATATGTATATATTGCCATGCAACTTAAATATCTTAAGACTAGGTCTTATCCTCACGTAAACATTTTTATATTTATTGATTGATGCTCCGTTGGCTATTTGATCTGACTTTTCATGCTTATTCTATAGATAAGGAACTGCAAGATGTTTATATAATAGACAAAGTTGTCATAATATTCCCCTTTTATTATTTATATATATAGACATACGTGTAAGCACTAATGCATGAGATCTTCTAAATCCTTATAAAATGTAAATTAATATATAGTACTTCTTTTGACATAAGTGGACGAAGGAAGAAGTTTCGTTCAAAGAAAGACAGGTGAACCGTAATTTGATTGTATTTGGAATGACTCTAATATGAAATTCAGAGTTTTGAATATAGTGGAATGTTGGTTATGGGTTATATAATAAAGCACTCATGAGAAAGAAACAATAGCATTAAAGATTCTAGTTTGCTGATATGGATCTCTTAATTAATATTTGGAAATATACTTTGTTTTCTTTATCTGACCCATAACTAGAACAAATTTGATAATAAAAAATATTCTCCTATTTCCAGTTTAAGGAATTATCAGACACTCAATATAGACATATTTACCAACTAAACACTAGCACAATTTTAATAAATGATCCATAACTATGTATATATGTTCGTACGTATGTATGTGAAAAATGATACTCCTTCCTCTTTTATAACATAAAAATTAGATAACTAATTTACAAATTTTAATAAATAAGTTAAGTTAATTATTTGTAATAAATGTGTTTTGATCCTTTAATTCTCCTTTTTTTTTTCTAATAACAGATATTTTCCTATTGGAGGCAATCTTATTCAAAATAATATCAAGTACTAAAATAGAATTCTTTTTCAATAGGAATTCAAATCTTGGTCATTACATTGTAAAAAACTAATCTATTATGCCAAATACTACATCCAAGCGGTTTTGGTCCTACTATTCCTCTTTTAATCATTATCCATTAATACCCTCTCTTTAATGCATGAGTGTATCAATGAGGATGATTGAGAAAAAGTCGTAAATTTAAGATGCAATGAGTAACATAGTGTTCTACTTTTGTGTGCAGAATATAATTTCACTTTCCTACACTCGTATATTTTCTTGGTTGATTAGATATGCCAAGTACCAATCAGGTAAATACACTGACCAATTTATCTAAAAAATTGCATCGACTCTTAGCTAATTCTGATTGAATGGGATCAGATCACATGAATGCAAAACTATATTCTTTCAATTTTGCAAAAATTTAACGCAAAACCTTATTTTAAAAAACAAATGCTTGATAACTTGAATTGTTTGTCCTTGTAATGGGTTCGAATTCAACTAATTTATGAATGTAAAATTATCGCATTGACTCTTTGATTTGTTTTTGGTATATACGATGAAACGGGACAAATATGAGAACATAATGCAAAGGCGTGTATATCTCTTAAATTAAGACCAAAACTTAATCACAAGCAATTCATGTTTTCTGGCATTCATAAAATATTTTTTTAATAGAAAGCAATATATAAATTAAAATAAAAAGATACAACATAAAGAACCCCTTTTTTTTTCCAAAACAAGGATAAACTTCCTGACTAAGTAAATATCAGGTCTAAGCATCTTGATTCATGTATGGGACTAACCGGGAATTTAATTTCACAGGCGTTTGGAAAACTTCAGGATCAATTAAGAAAAACTCTTTTATGTTTTACAAGATAAAACTTCAATCATATGTACATGATAAAATCATTTAAATAAGCTAATTTAAACACTCACTTGATTGATTGGCCATTCAAAATTCTTGATCTCTTAGCCATAATGGATCAAATGAACGACCAAAATATAGAAGAAAGGAGAGTTTTTTCCAGCAGGTATCTTAATTAAGCCTTAATTAATATGCATGATTTACATGAAGATTTGTTTAGTGATGCTTGGGCTGATTCTACGTGATCTTAATTTGAGGAAGGATGTTTGTTTGAGATTATTAATGATACGATGCTTGTCTGTTTCTACTTGTTTCTTTTCTTATGAGGGAAAGTTCTGGGAATCCTGTAGCAGGCCTAGATTCTCCCAAAACTGATGATTAGGTGGTTCATGTAAGTAAAACAAAAATTTTAGTTGATAATTAATCCTACTAATAACCATATGAGATTCTCATACGCATGAAATACTGCATTAGCAAATATATAATTAAATTCCAAAATCGTTAAGAACAATGTAGAAGATCCAAAGGCAGTGCATTAACGCAACTTCATTTATGTGTGTGTGTGTGTGTTGAAATCTTTTTAAATGTGGATTGCATCATTTTATCTAATAGAGCTTTGGCTTTAACATTGATGTAGCGATCCAGCGGCAGGCATCCATGGCAACTCAAATTAGTACTAAGTAGACACATTTTTCATAAATTACATGAAATCTAATGAATAAAATGCACTACTTTATAGCTTATTATAGATTTTATATGAAAAATTATCCATATGCCCCATATAGCAATTTTACTTGTAAATATGAATCTTGACTGATAAATAATATTAGGGATTTAGTTTTTTGATATTGGAGGGGTCGGCATACACTAATGTATGAGATTACAATTAAACAAGATCAAGTTCACAACCTCCTACTTATATGAAAGCTTTCATACCTTGTTGACCGGGGAAAAAAAAAAGCTTTCATACCTTTGAACTACAAGGTTGTTAGCATATTAATTTTCTTATTTCAGACTTGTAAATCACAATATGTTAAGGAGATTTTTCCTGAACAATTTATGCATGGTAAAAAAGTGAGTTAAAATTAGTTATTTTCTTATAAAGTCTCCTAATGAATTACTAGTTAAAAGAGTTTGATTAGCTAGTTAGAAAATATTACAGGTAGGAATAAATATGAAACAAAATATTTTAAATAAAATGTTATATTATCAAACATGTCTTGGTAGCAAGAATGAAGGACCAACAACATTGGTCATACAGTGGAAAATGAGTTTTGACCTGTTAAGTATAATTTCTCTAATTCAAATTCATGTAATTGATTAAGATATCTTTATGACAGCTATCTCAATTGAATCTGACATCATTTGAATATGATACAATCAAATAACCATATAAAGAATTAAGAATGAAAGAAATATATGGTAAAAAATAATGAGCCAGACTATACATTTGGTGTGCACTGCATAATATGTGAAAGATTTAAGATTTTATACGGAATAGAAATACTGATACTTAGTGGGTCAATATAATTTGTTATCGAAGAAGTTATAAAGACACACATCAACGAATCAAAACCAAACAGAAATAAAAGGACACAAAATACAACAAATAAGTCGAAAAATGTCACTGTGCATCACCCAACTCGGTCTCTTTTCCCTACCACATATCTCTTTCTTCCAAGAGATCAGCACAACCTACTTTAAAACACATTCTTACAAACAAACATTGGTGATTTTATTAATTTTCCAATATATATAATCAATTTTGCTATGCAGGAAGAATATATATAATGAGCATGAATCTATATTTTTGGTTAACATACATACAAGTTTGAATAATAAATCTTTACAAACTAAAAACCAGACTTATAAACATGAGGAAAAAAGACCAAAAATAAAGTTTCTGCTACGGATTTGAGCTTTAATTTCCCCAGGTTGAAATTCTCAGAAGCTGCGTTCCTTTCCATTGCAGAACCATTTCATTGCCCCTGTTGCCTTCGATCTTGACCTCGAACGACGCTTCAATTCCTCTCACCATTTCTCCAACTTCCATTAATGTCCCTTCCCTCAAGCCTCGGCCCTCTAACTCCATCTCACATTGAAGATTCCGATGATCTTGTCTCATGTCCTCCCACTTCTGAAACCAATCTTCACATGATATATATGGCGCCACGAATAGATTCTCCATTGCTGTTCTTGCCTCTGAGAATTGGAATGGGAAAATTGATTCCATGGATTCCAATAAAGCTCGGTAGTGTACCAGATGGCCATTAAAGAATGAAATGAAGTCGGTGCTGTTTCTCAGCTTCTCACAGGCTTCTCCATCTCCGAAAGCTATCATTCCCCTGTTGGAAGGTGAGGTTTTGATGAAATCCTTTGCTACTTGTAGAAATTCTGAGACATGTCTTCTGCTTCTGACCCGACCCATATGGGGTAGACCCACCATGCAATTGAAGGCCACGAAATTTGTCTTTCCATTTGCATGGCCACCCCTTTTGTTTAATTTCTTGAGCTCTGTCAACAGTTCCTTTATACTCTGTTCCTCTACCATCAACTTTAAGCCACATGATTTGGCCTGCCCATGGAGGTTCCTTCTGATTTCTTCAAATTTCCGTTGTGTAGAAACACAATCAAGATCCGGACTCTCCTCCTCTTCCAATCTGATTGCAGTCAATTTCAAAGTTTTGTGTTGTTGAGCGATAACCTCTATCAGGGGAGGCCATTGAACCCCTTCCCCCATATCGAAGTCTATTACATGTATGACTTCTGAATCAGCTGGTATAGATTCTAGAATCGCTGAATTGGCTGCAAAATGAGCAATTTTGCTATGTGGGAGGCCTTGGTATATAGCCTTCAGAGCGTTGTGGAAGCTCTTGCAGGCCTCCTGTTTGATGAAAGTCCCTTGTTCTGTAGGATCATGATTTTGGGACAAATTGAAAGCCAGACGTTCAAGGGGATCACCAAGAGGGCTTACTTTGTGGCTGATGCATCTCAGAATAACTTGTGAAAGTGTGCTGTGTTCTTGCTCCAAGGCTTCTCCAAGGGCTTCCAGAAGATGAGGAAGAGTCAACTGGCTCTCCATCTCCACCTGTTCTTCTGGTATGATTAGTGATGGTTGAACTTGTACTATTGTAGACATGTCTGATTGCATCGATGGGGTTGGACTCCAAACATCTTCTCTCTTGAAGCACAAGTTCTGTGAAGGAAAGCTTCCCTGATCACCACCTTCTTGTGGGTATCCATGGTTACCCACCTGACTCTGAGAACTCAAAGTGAGATCAAAAGCATCAAGGACCATGGAGAAATCATCAATCAGTGAAGGGAGTTGAAGTTTGTCCACATCAGATGGACAGTAGACATGATCATCGGAGAAGATGGTAGAAGAAGGAAAGGAAACGACGGAGGTAATCTCTGAAGAAACATCCTCTGAAGCAGTGAACAAAGGAGTATCAACTTTGAAGTCAAAAGACTCAAGTTGATCAAAAGTTGAGCTTATGCCTTCGTATAACGACCAAGAGGGATCAAGTATCTCAGGCTCCATCTTCTGTACACGCTTAAGAGAAAGAAAGACACTCTTGTTTATGAATTGATATATGGGAGTCATCTCTATGAACATTTATAGGTGAAATGAAGGACCGTGTGGAAACAAATAAATCCAACAAAGGAGCTAGCTAGCCAGGGAAGAAGGAAGTCCAAATAGTAGATAAAAAATTCGTTTGATATGCAGATTAAAATTAATTATAACTAGGTATGCCTGACAAATCTTTATTAATAGATTTTATATATGTATAATGTTTTAATGATGTGTTCATTATTATTATTATTATTATTATTATTATTATTATTATTATTATTTTGAAATAACATGGTGACAGTCAATACTGTGTGGCTACGAACGAGTTAGAAAAGATCCGAACGTAAGCATAGTAGTTTGCTTCGATCTCTAAAAATATGATGAGCGGAAATCAACGATGGAGAAGGGATTCTAAACTAAAAATTTGAGAGGATTTGAATTTGAATAACACCTCCGTAAGCATGAAGTGTTTATTTAGAATTAGAGTAGACTTTTTTTTTTTGCTAACAGAATTAGAGTAGACTTAAACCCTCATTCATTGAATAATTTTTTTGAGAAAAAAATAGGTTATTATATTATTTAAACGGTACATATTCTGTAATTTTGTTGGTAGAGGTCTCCTTCAAAATTTTATATAAAGATTGATTTGTAATGTTTAATAAATCAAATTTGCATCGTTATATGTTTATATTTACATTGTTTATAGGGGAAAAAATTATATTATAGTTCTAGAATGGATGATATAAAAATGAAGAATATTGTCAATCGTTATATGTTTATATTTGATAATAGATAAACACGGCCAACTTGCATTTGAATTACATGGTTTTATATATTCCTAGAAAGTAGCCATCGCAAGCCTTCTTCTTGTGTTGGCATTGGCAGCATCTATAGAATGTCCTGTTCGGTGATAATATGATGTTAACTAATTGCATAAATTATGTAACCAAGAGAGATTAATTCAATAATTAATTAATGTCATTTTCCACAATTACGTTTCACATCATCAGAAAGTTGTTGTTAGAAGCTTCACCGAAATGGCTACGTGTGCTTGAAGAAGGCCACGTCACGCGATAAAACCCTATATTAATGATCCGTGTTAGTCTCTAACAAGAAACTTTTTTAATTTTTAATTGCACTTTTTTGTGTAACTAATTAATGAATTCGACTTGAAAAATGGATGAAGGGATTGAATGAAATCTAATTATAGTGTGTGCGCGTGCGTGTGTGTTTTTACATATATCATGACAATATTAGAGTCTCCATATACTCAATAAAGATTAATTTTATCAAACCAACGGCCTGTTTAATAATATTTTTGAACTAACATGGGAACATGCCCCTACTTAAGACGTGGATTTGGATACATATACTTTGTTGTTGATTCCATCATACTTTATTATATATATACATGTAATTTGATATACTACAAAATAGATATTTTCTTAAAAACCGGATATCCTTGTTATTTTATTTAGTCAAATTCAAATATTATCACTTTCAATTGGAGTAGCTCTTATAAAGGTATTTTCTATATTTATACAGATTTAAACTTAAAATCATGAGTTTAAAGGATCAAAACCTTTTTCACCATGATCAATTCCATGCATGATGGTGGTTTGTTTATACTCACACATATGCCATGACTACGTATAAAATATACATGAGGATTGTCTCCTTCATCCAAAAATAGCTTATGCCACTTTGTTAGACATATATCAAACTTTATATATTTCTAAACTACCTACTAATTAGATGTGAGACTCTCTCTAATATTGTTAATTCCCTCTATCTTTTCTTCTTCTGGCCGTTGCCTTGACTTATAATTTTTTTTTTGGGGGAAGGGGGCGATTTTTTCTTTTGTGAGTATAGGCAAAAAGCTTATTTCACTTATATGAACTTAAAGTTTTAAATATAAATTTCATGTCATGGTTCTTTTTTTTTTTTTTATAGCATGTCAAACATGTTGATCAATTCATCTCTATCAACATTCTATTATAATGCTATTAACATTCTTTAATTCCTAAGAAAATTTTTGCGGTTATTTTCAACTCTATAATATTATATGCAAATGTAATCATAACATTTGTATTTGACAAGCTGAATATTTGTAACTAAGACTTAAAGTACAAGAACAATGATCACCTTTATCCATAATGTCAAAAATCAGAAATACACAAAAAAAAAATAGCCAAATTAAAGCACCTTACAATAATCTCAAAAATCTATGCGGGACTTTCTTGATTACTTATTTTTCTTAAAAAGAATAATTTCTTATACTAGCAAAATCAATAGCATAATATGCATGTTTGGGTCTCAATTAAGTAAAATAACTGCAACACCGTCCATTAAATGAGCCCTTGGTCAAACTATATGAAAAGTTTTTTTTGCCCTCCCCGCATTGTTAGCCGCGTAGCTGTTTGATTTTAGATTTTCGAGGGACGCATACGTTTAACTCGTGTGTGTATGTCTGTAGGAAGATGGTAGGATATTTATCCATAATAGGTCTAGTAATAATAAAGTAAATCAGAGATTAATTAGTTGAGATTGTTAATATCTTCATTAGTTTTTTTTTTGTTCTAAAAGATATCTATAAATAAGTTCGGATGGATATACACAAAGCAAGAGTCAAATATCAGAAGTAAATTAACATGGACATATAGCAGACGAGTGTTAATAATATTCAAAATTTCTTGTGTTAGTATAAAATATAAATGTCGCAGTACGTACTAGCTAGTAGTGTTACAATAAGAAGCATATACTCTTTCCTTCATCGATTAGCTATACTCCATTGAAGAGGCCAAATAGAATGGGTCAGCTAATAAAAAAAAAGTACAACATCTGCTTCTTTCTGCAAAAATGGACATGCATGCATGCTATACGTACGTGTAAAATTGTGGATTTCACGTTATATATATATATTCATTCTAATTTTGGCATATGTAAATTTAGATTGATCGGTCTCCTTCTTCAAAACATGAACAAACAAGTAATATATTAATTAACATTAAACATACTTGTATTTTGGAACATGTAATATTAATATGCAGCGCATATATTGTACGGGAGCTAACGAGATTCTTGATCTTGTCCAGCATACAGCCAACCGAAAGAGTTGCTTAATATATATAACTTGTTCTGCAAAAATGTGTACTAATTTAACATGTACATGATTTGTTTTTGATCAAAATTTAACATGTACATGATTAATTTTAGTTATTTGAGTAATTGAATTATTTGAAGTGAACATTGAAATGGAAAGTAAAGTTCCTTTTTTAGCTACACAAATTGTACGGTGATTGTTTGCATCGTTATATGACGTATCATGTACAATTGAGGAGATACAATATATTTCTAATAAGAATATGTCACTAATAGCTTTGGGACCTTATTTTCATTTCAAGTTTAAATTAAAGAGTAGTTATAAATATTAACGGGTTGAATTTAATAGAGAAAGCTAGTCCTCATAATATAACAAACTGATATTCAAATCTCTACTAATAATAATGCTCACATTTAGTGTTTAACAATATTTTAAATAAAATTATCTTTTATAGAATGATACATATGTCTATAAAAAAAATATAGAGTAAATATAAATGTATTTCAGATTTACTTACTCATGAGATCCTCTCATTAAAACTAAACGAGATTCTAATGCACATCATTGTGAAGAAGGAGGAAGTTTCCAAGGCAGATCGTCTAACGCAACATTATCATATTGAAATAAATCACAGGTGAAATTCACAAATTTGCGGGTATTATTGTAGCTTATATATATGTTGACCATTGAATTTCGATAAAAGCAAAGTATAAGATTCCAGATAGCAACAATTTAATCTTTTAATGATTTGGCATTGACTTTGTTTTATCTATTGACCTATCAATAAATATTGATTGGTGCTAAAGGATAACACACTGCACAAATATGAACAGTTCAAATTGAAATGCCACTTTAAAAAAAAAATTGAATCCTAGACTGGTCCCTTAACTGTGCGTGCGTGAACTCATTGACTCTTATTTTATGTAGATTTGAACTTCGTTTCAGGAAGATAAGCTTAAGGTATGATGTTTGGATTTAATTAATACTTGAGATATTTTTAAACCTTCATTCCACACATATATATCATCTCGACCATTATCCTTTTATTTAAAGGAAACATAAGAAGGAAGAAAAGGGCGAGAATCTGAAATGAAAGTGAAAGGAACAAAACATGTTATTAAGTCTAGTTTAACTCCAAAAATCAGTGATATTTAAGTGCATAATTATGTAATATGTATATACCATCCCCGGTGTTTAATACAAATGCTACTTCACTTTTTTTAAGGCTAAAAAACTAATTAACTTATATATTTATCATTTTTCTTTAAAGTAATTTATATAATTGATAAAATAATAATATGATGATATCTATAAATATTTCAAAATATATGTTATAATTAAATAATTTATTTAAATTTTTTAATCTTTCAAAAAAAGTAAATTGACTCTAAGCATTGAGTTATTGTTTTTAAGAACAAGGCGTGAAGTCCTCTTCGCATGCAAATATCTTATCTTGAGGCTTATCATATGGAGGACTTGTTTCAGATTATGGTGTCACCGTCTGTGTGTGTTTGTGTGTGTGTCTCTGAGTGTTTAGTAATGCGTCGGCTGAATGTTCTATGTATGTTCTTTCAAGGAGGATATTTAATATGCTCAGATTAATGATATGATGCTTGTCTGTTTCTACTCTTTTCTGTTCTTAAGATCGGATGGCATATTCTGGGGATCCTTGCAGGCCAAAATTTTTCAAAACTGATTATTATTTGTTTCAACTTCAAATCAAACAAAATTTTAATTGGTAAATGGGTTGTTGATGATCATTTCTAAAAGTATTTAGGAAACCAGTTATCACCTGTGGGTATTCAAATTCAAAAGTTTTTTTAAAAACAATATGGCTTTAACAGAGCCAACATTGTAATTGTTAGGACAAGAGTGCTCCCTCTTTTATATTTTCAGGACAGTATTGAGTCTAAAAATTAAGAAAACATCCAAACACTTGTTGGTCCTTTATGAATACTTTTAGAGTAAAAATAATCCTTATTCCTTGATACATATATTAAATATCCTAATTTCCCCATACATGATTCCCATAGGCATAAAATAATAGTTTTTTTTTACCATCGTTTATAAACATATAATATTAGCGTTTTGTTGATTTTCTAACATATATACCATTAATTTTTTATATACAGGAAGAATGTAATGAGCATGAATTTATATTTTTGGTTTATAAACATACAAATTTGAATGATAGATCTTTACAAACTAAATCAATCAGACTTATAAACATAAGGAAGAAAGACCAAAAAAAAAAAAAAAATGTTTCTGCTTGGACGTTGAGCTTTAATTTCCCCAGGTTGAAATTCTCAGAAGCTGCGTTCCTTTCCATTGCAGAACCATTTCATTGCCATTAATGCCTTCAATCTTTACTTCATACGACCCTTCAATTCCTCCCAACATTTCTCCAACTTCCATTAATGTCTCTTCCCTCAAGCTACGACCCTCTAACTCGATCTCTGATTGAAGATTCCGATGATCTTGTCTCATGTCCTTCCACTTCTGAAACCAATCCTCACATGATATGTACGGCGCCACGAATAGATTCTCCATTGCTGTTCGTGCCTCTGAGAATTGGAATGGGAAAATTGATTCCATGGATTCCAATAGAGCACGGTAATGTACCAGATGGCCATTAAAGAATGAAATGAAGTTGGTGCTGTGCCTCAGTTTCTCACAAGCCTCTCCATCACCAAAAGCTATAATTCCCCTGTTGTTGGAAGTTGAGCTTTTGATGAAGTCCTTTGCTACTTGCAGAAATTCCGAGATATGTCTCCTCTTTGCGACCCGACCCATATGGGGGAGACCCACCATGCAGTTGAAGACCACGAAATTTCTCATTCCATTTCCATGGCCACCCCTTTTGTTCAATTTCTTGAGCTCTGTCACCAATTCCTCTATACTCTGTTCCTCTACCGTCAGCTTTAAGCCACATGATTTGGCCTGCTCATGGAGGTTCCTTCTGATTTCTTCAAATTTCCATTGGGTTGAAACAAAATCAGTATCAAGATTGTCCTCACCTTCCCGCCTTATTGATGTTAGTTTCAATGTCCTGTGCTGTTGAGCGATGGCCTCCATCAGTGGAGGCCATTGAACCCCTTCCCCCATATCGAAGTCTATTATCTGTATGACTTCTGAATCAGCTGGTATAGATCCTACAATTGCTGAATTGGCTGCAAGGTGGGCAATCCTTCCATATGGGAGGCCTTGGTACGTAGCCTTGAAAACGGGATGGAAGCTCTTGCAGGCCTCGTGTTTGATGAAATTCCCTTGCTCTTCAGGATCATGATTTTGGGACAAATTGAAAGCCAGACGTTCAAGTGGATCACCAAGAGGGTTTACTTTGTGGCTGATGCATCTCAGAATCACTTGTGCAAGTGTGCTGTGTCCTTGCTCCAAGGCTTCTCCAATGGCTTCAAGAAGATGAGGAAGAATCAACTGGTTCTCCATGTCCATGTCTTGTTCTGGTATGATCAGACATGGTTGAGCTTGTACTACTATGGACATGTCTGATTGCGTCGATGGCGGCGGACTACTCCAAGCATGTTCTCCTTCAGAACATAAGTTCTGTGCCGGAAAGCTTGACTGATCAACACCTTCTTGTGGGTATCCATGAATAGTAGCCAGACTATGAGAGCTCAAAATGGGATCAAAAGCATCAAGATCCATGGAGAAATCATCAACCAATGAAGGGAGTTGAAGGTTGTCTTCATGATGGTCGGTGAAGAAGGTTGTAGAAGAAAAAGGAACCATGGAGGTAACATCTTTACTGGAAGAAGCATCTTCTGAAATGGGGAACAAAATAGTGTCCATGTTGAAGTCAAAAGACCCAACTTGATCATCAAAAGTTGAGCTTATTAGGCCTTCGCAGAACGACCAAGAGGGATCAAGTATCTCAGGCTCCATCTTCTAATTCTATTCAAGTTTCTGTATGCCCTTAAGAGAGAAGAAAGAAAGAGACTCTTGTTTATGAGTTGGTATGATGAGTATACTGGCCTCTATGAATATTTATAGGCCAAATGAAGGACCATGTGAAAACAAATCAGTATTCCAACATAGCAGCTGGCTTCATAGGGAAGAAGAAGAAGAAAGTGCAGTATTATACAACAATTTGTTTCATAAGTAGATTAAATTAATGTAAGTTACACATGCTTTTACATCATAAACATGAAATTTTTTATATTTTATTATGATGCAATTAAATTAGATTGATCTCAGCCCTGTGTGTTACATGAAGACTGAGAAAAAGAGATTGGTTCCTATGTATTACATATATAGACTTATATTTAGTATTTAATAAATGTACTCAAGATAATTTTGTATCAGAATATATTTAACATAAAAATGAAAATTATTAGCAATCCTTATCTGTTAATGATAAATAGACGCCAATGAGCAAGCTTTAGCAAAAAAAAAAAAAAAGGTGAAAATTTCAGGTTTGCAATTTTCTTTTTGTTAAAGAGACCTAATATGTTTATATATATAATTAGTATTTTTACATGATTTTATACAAAAAAAAATACCTATATTTAAATTTAGGTCTTTTTCATTGATAATTTTTTTGAAAAAAAGACAGGCATGATAAGCCTCTTCTTGTGAAGGCAGCATCCTGAGAATGTCTTGTATGAATGAAGCTCTCTGATGTTAACTATTTGCATATTTTAAAGTAACCATTAATTAATTAATGTCATTTTCATCACAATTATGCGTTTCATATCAATGGAAAGTTGTTGTAGAAGCTTCACCCAAATGGTTTGGTGGGCTTTAAAGTTTGAGTCAAAAATTAGGAGCCTTGAAGAATTTTAGTGTGATGCTACCTATGTTAGCAGTCACTAGCAAACCACACTTTATATGCTCCAATGCTATTATTTACAAAGTCGCGGGAGAATAATTTTTTTTAGTCCTATTTAAATATTTTTGTATTAAATTTTTTATATAAATATACAATTTTTTCATTCATTTATTATTGATTAGACTTTATTCTTAGTCATCTGATCATATTTATAATTCAATCACTTCCAATATGAATATGTTTCACACAAATTAAGAAAAATTTTAAATTTCATTAAATATGCCTTAAAATTTAATAAATTTTTTAACTTTTTCCTTATTTAATATCCACTATATTACATTAGAATAAAGTCAACACATAATAAATACAAGACAAAATTTTTTACTCACATGAAAAATTTAATAACATTATTTATAAATAGAACAAAAGGAGTATATAATATAATTTGTATTAGATTAATTAAAACAAAGTTAGAGAGTTTTAAGATTTTTCTTAGCTCCAATAAAAACATGTTACTCCCTCTAGTCATTACTACAATGCATCAACTACCAATTTTTGTGGATTAAATAACAGTTAAGTTATTAAATTTGTCATATATCCATAAATTTTTTCAACCTTACCCCTCTTTAAATTATATGAATTTTGATGAGCCTATTGAAAAAACACTAAATCTTAATTAATGTACGAGGATAAAATGGAAAAATGAAAATTAATGAGTTCATTAATAGTTTATATTTAGAATTAAAAAAAATAGCTGATGTCTTATAAAAATGAATAAAGGAAGATAGGACAGAGAAGTACAATAACACAGAAATTGTTGGAAAGTTTAGTACTTACTTAACTGTTTCGGTAACAAAAGAAAAAAAAACTTCCTAGAAAAGGGGACGTGCACCAGGACAATTTCAAATTTCTTTTGTTAATTAAGACATGAGATAAATAATGCAATCTCGTTACAAATTACAATAACTAGCATCATATATATATATGCTTTCCCTCATCAACCATCACCCAAACAATTGAACATCGATCAAAATGGGTCAACCAATAAAAACATGTTACGATATTTAATTTGTTTCTTTCTGAATTCTTTGGTTTCGAAACAACACCAGCACTTCTGATTAAAAAAAAAAATCAGCACCAATATTCTACTCCAAATAATGCCATATGTACCTTCAAATTTGTGAATTTCACGTTAGATTCGTTCGAACACTAATTTTAATATATATATATATACATATGTACGTATATGTGTGGGGGGGGGGAGAACGTTGAAGCATCTTTCCACTTTCATAACATTAACAACTAAACAAAGATTATTATTTATTAGAGCATATTTAAATTCAGGAAGATGTAATGCAGCTCACGTTAGTTAAACTTTATTGCATGGAAGTTACATAAAGATTCTTAGTCTTGTCCAGCAAACAGAGCCAACCGGAAGTATTACTCAATAACTTGATAGGGGAAAAAATGGAATACAACATATATAAATTATTTGCATGAGGATAGAGTAAATAACGAGTCATACGATTTTCTGTTTCATTATAATTTGACACATCAAATATAGAATTATCATCCCACGTCCCAAGTTCCAATAATCGGAATTCAGAAATTGTTATCTCATTTCCACCTAAAGGCACTAAATTATTTGTTGATCAGAGAAATTGTTATCTCATTTGACATGTTTCGAATGAAATTGACCGCTTTAATATCTCGCATATATTTTAAAAACTATTATCTATTATATTTTCGTTGCTGTATTGTGAAAATTTTATTAATATAATTAATTCCATGCAATGTTTGATGAGTAAGCAATTCTTGGCTGAAAAAGTACGGACACACATAGATAACTTAATGATATGATTCAAAATTAGATTACATATGACAATTAGGCAATGACAAATTATAAAGCACCTACAGTTGAGTTATGATTGGCTATATCATTTAAATTTATAGTAGAAAATGCAAGGCCTAAAAGCGTTTAATTAGTATAATGGTCTAATTCTTAATTTGAGTGCACTTGATGGTGATTATGATTAAAAGTTTAACACTATTATATTGATGAATTTAGGAAAATCCAGAAGATGTTGTGGCTTATTACTTTATTATATATAATGAGTTATGGAATTATGACCAAATTTTTTGGATAGTAACAATAGTATTAAGATTCTAGCTTGCAACAATCAAATATTTTAGTAATTGAAAATTGAATTTGTTTTATCTACCCACCTATTCTACGGAGCTTTAATTAAATATTGATAGGACGAGGATATAGTGTGTGTGAGGATGGTGCTGGCTATAAATTACGCTGAAATCTTTTTCCTTCTTTAATACCAAAAGAATTCCCAAAAAAAAAAA
>QFDD01002078.1:0-19625 GCA_006871305.1 Vachellia collinsii | reverse complement strand
TATTTTAATTCAATCCTTAGTATCAAACCCTTTAGTCTCATTGATGGAAAATGGTGACTCCAAATTTAAATAATTACTATGCGATTAAATACTATTGACACATGTTTAAAATTTAATTATGTACTATTATTGTTTATATGTTGAAAAATGAGTCATTTGATGTTAAAAGTTTAGGTAAGATAGCATCTTCATTCTGTTTTATTTTAAATTACAAATTTTAAACTAAAGATGAATATGTTAATATTTAATTGTAAAGTTATCATTTAAATTATCTGAGTCAAACTTTTTCATTGATGAGATTATTAATATTAACATCAAGGAACTAAAAACATACTTTATAAACTGAATGGGATAGATTAAAATTTGATAAAAGGTTAGGGACCAAGCCATGATTACAAAAAAAAAAAAAAACGTATCAGCTTCTATAAATATATTTTTTTAAATGCACAAGTCCACTCAACAAGTAGCCGTAGGCATTAGGTAAAACAATAATGCACCAATCATGTACATAAAATCTTATCAGTTTATAAGTTTGAAGTTTATAAGTTTGAAAAGCAATCAACAAGTTATATTCCTTTCTATCTACAATGGTGATTAACTAATTAAATCTGTCTTAAATTTAAGAAAATTTTCAACTTTACCTATAGTAAATAGGATTTTAAGAAAAAAAGAAAAGTATAAAAATTTGTATTTAAACATTAATTATAGGGTAAAATTGACAAGTTTTACTTACTTTTTAGGTAATTTATGTTGTGAACCAACAGATTTTTTTTTTAAAAATGACTTATATTGTAAATTAATGGAAATATTTATTGGCTGGCATTGAATACTTAGCTCGAACATAAATATATAGCTGTCCATGTTTTTTCATGAAATATATGTTTGTTTGGTCGTTTTTGTACTATTTTATTAGAAAAAATTAAAAAGAAAAAAATATGTTTAACAATAAGGAGAAAGACCAAAAATTAACAAATACTCTAAAATCTGTAAATATTAATCCAAGACCCCAAAACGACATGATAATTGTGAAATTTCTAAGGGCTAGCGTCTGCTTAAATTTTGTAGTGAAATTATTTAAATTTGCAAATCTTAAAAAAGAAACAAACAAAACGACAATAGTTTAATAAATAACAAATTTAACTTGTGAAATGACGATAACAACGAAACTGATGACAACCAATTTTAGTGAGGGAAACAAAAATTAACTTCAGAATAGCCTCAAATGACTTCATATGAATTAAGCTATTTCGAGTGAGTATTTTGAGATTTACATATTTTAGTGGTGCTCATATATCATTCTCCCTTAATAAAATACGTCGTTTTTAATTGAAAAATACAAGGGTTGGAGAAAATGAAGAAACACCTTTTGGTTTTGCTTTTATGGTGCAATGATGTAATTAAAATTATTACAAATAAAGAAATTTAATTATCTATATTATTGAGTAAAATATATAAGCTATAAACAAAGTACCTTAGCTTAGACTAGTACAAAACGTATGGCCACAGACTCAGTTTATATATTTACGCTTATAAAATTGTTGTATTAAAAAATATCATTTGAGTTTGATAGTTTTAGGGGTTAAAGGAATGAAAATATACTTTATAAAGTTAAGAGATTCAACATAGTTTGTATAAAGTCATAGGATCGGGTTCTGGGATCTCTAATGTGTCTCTCTCTAATGCCCTTTAATGTCCAAAACTTATAAATGTTTTTTTCCTTTTTTATTATTAAATTCTATATAAAATTAATGACATTTTAATACTTTATACATATATATGAAATAATACAACTTTAATTTTTTATGATATTTTAAAGTAAAATACCTCTAAACTGTGCAGTTTGATTTTTTTTTAATAGCATTAGAGGGGCACATTTGTCGCCCTATAGGATCAAAGATATGCTTTTGCCAATAAAAATATATACTCCTATAATCTTGATTTATATGTGATTCCTAGTATGTTTCATAAAAATTAAGAAAACCTTAAATCTCATTGACTATATATCTTAAAATTTAACATACTTTTAACTTTATCCCTTTTTAAAAGATAATATACCAATATACTCCATCAAAATGAAGTTAATATAATAATAAATTAAGAATAGATTGCTATATTCACACACAAAATTTAATGATATGACTTTATAAGTATAATCAAAACAATCCTTCGTATAAATATGATCAAAAAGTAAGCTATGAACAAAGTGACTTACTTTAGAATTTGCGTCTTACAATGTTTACATATATAACCTCACATGAAAAATTGTTGCATGCAAATTCTGGCAGGGAATGTGTTTGTTGACACTATCAGTTTCATTGCCTTCCTTAAAGCCACCAAAATGCACAGAAAAGGATTTAGCAAACTGCAAAAAAGCATCCCCATTACAACTAGCCGTGTTCTATGGGGCCCTATACACACTGGCAATAGGAACTGGTGGGACCAAACCTAACATCTCCACCATTGGAGCAGACCAGTTTGATGACTTTGACGCAAAAGAGAAGTCATTAAAGCTCTCATTCTTCAACTGGTGGATGTTCAGTATCTTCTTTGGGACCCTATTTGCAAACACAGTCTTGGTTTATATTCAAGACAATGTTGGTTGGACTCTTGGCTATGCACTTCCAACCCTAGGGTTAGCAATCTCTATCGGCATTTTCTTTGCAGGAACTCCTTTTTATAGGCATAAGATTCCCAATGGGAGTCCCTTCACAAGAATGGCTACAGTTATTGTGGCTGCTCTTAGGAAATGGAAGGTCCCTCTTCCAATGGATCCTAAAGAACTTTATGAGCTGGATTTACAAGAGTATGCTAAGAAAGGAAAGTTTAGAATTGACTCCACTCCTTCACTCAGGTACATATATTATACATACATCGATACATATATGGTCTTTTTTTGCTAAAGCATAGATATCTTCTAGTTAGAGATGATCCTATTCGAGACACTGTCAGGCATTGAATTTGAGCACATTTCCTAATGAGAATTTAAACCTCAGTTCGTCACGTTGTGGGGATTAACCCTTTAGCTAGACCCAATATATAGGGTCCTTTTATCCTCTCAATAATTATCATTACATTTTTTTCCAAGATTCTAAATATATTTGAGTTAATTTTACTTTTGTCATCAATTTTTTAATTTACTTTTTTGTTAGCATCTTGTTTACACTATATTTTTACATTGTCAAGATAATATGGAATTGGTTAATTAGAAAGAGTTAGGTTGAATCGTATAGCTGTGAACGTCTCCCAACAACAATTTTCTCTACAGACCTTGTTTCATGCAAAAAAGCCTTTTGTACTTGTAATGTACAAATCAATTTAATAATTATAATTGTATTTTTTCCCAATATTTTTTAATATATTTGAGTTAATTATACTTTGTTATCAATATTTTCATTTACTTTTTTGTTAGCATCAATTATAGATTAACAATTATGATCATTTTTAAAAATATTTTTAATATATTTGAGTTGATTTTACTCTGTTATCAATATTTTAATTTACTTTTTTTTTAGCATAGATTAATAATTGTGATTATATTTTTTAAAATATTTTTTGATATACTTGAGTTAATTTTAGTTTGTTATCAATATTTTCATTTGCTTTTTCGATAGCATCCTTTTACATTTTATCATTTCACTTTCAAGATAACATGAATTAATTAGATCGAGTTTGGTTGAATCATATAGGTGTAAACTTCTCCTAACAACAATTTTCTCTATACATAAGAATTGAATTCGAGATTTTACTTAGGGTCAGATTATTACTTAAAATCAATTGATGTTGGTCATAATTATTTTTACTAATTACACACATATACACTCACTATTTTAAGAAGTTTTGGTTATAATCTCTACCAATTAATGCAAATATATACCTTGCAGGTTTTTGAACAAGGCATGCGTGAAAACAAGTTCAGGAACTAGTCCTTGGGTGCTATGCACAGTGACCCAAGTCGAGGAAACAAAGCAAATGCTAAGAATGATACCAATCTTGATCTGTACATTTGTTCCAAGCACAATGGTGGCTCAAGCCAATACCTTATTTGTTAAGCAAGGAACCACCCTTGATAGACGCATTGGTAGCTTCAATGTCCCTCCTGCAAGCTTAGGAGCTTTCATCACTTTGTCCATGTTAATCTCAGTTGTTCTCTATGATCGTCTCTTTGTGAAGATCATGAAGATGATAACCAAAAACCCTAGAGGCATCACACTTCTTCAGAGAATGGGAATTGGATTGACTATCCACATTGCGATTATGATCGCAGCAAGTTTCACTGAGAGATACAGACTTAGTGTGGCGAGAAAACATGGGGTTGTTGAGAATAATGGTGGAGCTCAAGTTCCTTTGAGCATATTCATTTTGCTTCCTCAGTTCATTCTCATGGGAACCGCTGATGCATTCCTGGAAGTTGCAAAGATTGAGTTCTTCTATGATCAAGCCCCGGAAAGCATGAAGAGTCTTGGAACTTCATATTCTATGACTACTTTAGGTGTTGGGAACTTTCTCAGCACAATTTTGCTATCCACTGTCTCAAAAATCACTAGCAACAATCATAATCATCATCATGGATGGATCTTGAACAACCTCAATGCTTCTCATCTTGATTACTATTATGCGTTTTTCGCGGTGCTCAACTTGTTGAACTTCTTCTTGTTCATTGTTGCGACCAAGTTTTATGTGTACAAAGCTGAAGTATCAGATTCCATTCAAGTTCTCACTCAAGAGCTGAAAGGGGGCACAATGAATCCAAGAGATTAGTAAGTTGGTTTGATTTGCTAAAAAACAAAAAAAAAAAAAATAAAGATATAGTTCTGGGGATCATAGTAAATGATTGGGTCTTTAATTCTAGTATGTCTTTGTTAAATGATGACTTACATGAGACAGTATCAAAAAGGAAAAAGAGAAGCAATTATTAAACAAATTTATTAAGTTTTTCTCTTCATTATCATGCATGAAGGATTTTGGGCGTACATGAAATATGATTGATTCACTAAGTACACATGAGAATCGGAGCACTGATGCGGACTTCGATAATATTACACAACAAATAACATTGAGATAGAAGAAGAGAGCACTTAGAGCGCAAAAAGAATTTTGTCGAGAGTTCCTTTTCCACTCATGCAGAAACTGTCTCCCACATCCTATATATTACGAATGGGTGGTTACTTGAATTTGAATTCTAAAACATAAAGGGAGAATTACCTCTTTTAACCCATACTATTTCTACATTTTTATTTCTACCCCAATCCAAATGGATTTGGGCCTAATTCATCAATGGTTGAATAATATATTCCAACATCTTCAACTCACACTTGGTGAATTTAATGTTGTTGATCCAATTTCTCTCTTTTCCTTTCTTTTTTTATACTAAGTGTTTTGCTGTGACCACATGGGCATAACATCTTCATTTGGGTACTTGCACTAAAAATCCCTTTCTTAAAGACCAACACAAGACAACCATGGAGTGTAGCTCAATAATGTTAGTATAGTGTCTCCAATGTCCTAAATTTACCAATATATACTTTCCTTATAGCCAATCTAATCCCTCCTGAGTTTAGCATAAAACTCAGGTTGCCTTTCTCATATGCTTAGCTTCGACATTAATGAAATTAACAAAGTAATATCGTAAGAGACCGGTCACAGACACTAGCATAAATGTATACATTTTAGGTAATCTTCCTTTGCCCAAATATCACTTTGCTATGAATCAATCATTTTTCTAGCATACACCTTTAGATCTCATATATCATGACCATATAATGTATGCTAAGTAGCAGACATTGAAACATATCTCCATGATTTTGTCAAAATCAAAGAACATCGATGAAATGATTTAAACTATCAGGGACTCACACACCAATGAAATAGGGATCTATTCACTTGCTTCCCATTTACGGTTTCTTTAAGCACATATGTTATGAATTGTATGCTATGGTGTTACTCTTACATTATAAGAGCATATGTCAATTTTAATTTTGTTAACACTGTATAAACTTAAGTTTAGACACTCATAATATCGAAACTCAAATTCTTCAACACTACTCATATTGAATTATGCCAATTTTGAATAATTTGTTTTATGGCTACTAGTATCATGGATGTGGGTATCCATGATTTGCTCCACATTTATCCTCATGGATCTCATCTCAACTTATTGCGCTTTTAAGTTAAGGTGACATTTCATTTGTGTTTCTTCTCTACCATATTAGCATTTTTATTACATTGCTGGTTGTAACACTACAAAAAAAATGGTGCATTTGTAGCGGTTATTTTATGCCATTGTAGCGGTTTTTAACCGCTACAGAATATATTATAGCGGTTTAGTAAACCGCTGCAAAACTCACCGTGGCAACAGGTTTAGCAGTGGTTTTTGTGAATTGATGCTCACACAAGAAAAACCGTTACTAATTTGCAGCGTTTAATAACCGCTACAAATGGAAATGGTGCAGAATTTGTAGTGGAAACAAAATCGCTACTAACATGTAATTACGGAAAAAGAAGTAGAAATATTGTAGCGCCCAATGAAACCGCTGCAAAATTAAAAAATCAGTGAAAAAAATAGTAGCGGTTCTATTAACCACTACTAATGTTGAAATTGAAAACGGTTTAACGCCAAATATTTAAAAAAATTTGAAAATTCCCGCCAACAAATGCATTCAACATAAATTAAAATATCCCGCCATAGTTCTGTCATGAGGACATTTGTAGCTTAAAGAAAAAACCGCTACTAAAGTGAAAAAATGTTTTTAAAAAAATTTACACTTTATTAGGAATATTTTTTAATTATAAAAAAATTTATTACAATTATAGAAAGTAATTTATAATAAATGAATAATTAATTAAAATTAAGTACTAGTTATTAAATAACATATATTGTTTGCTGCAATGATTTAAATGCTTGAAAGAAAAAAAAAAGATTAGTACAGCAAAACGAATATTAATAAATTAAATAAAAAAATTGTATAAAGAAGGACAATTGACATTAAATAAATATAAAATAAAGATAAATTGATAAGAAGAATACCTATAATAAATATTATCATCAGAAGCTTTCCAACCCCAACCATAGAAATATTTAAAAGAGTTGATTCTTAGTGTAGGAAGCCAGTGAGGGAAAAGAAAAGAGGGTAGGAAATGACATGGGGGTTGAAAGGTATTTATAGGATGTCTAGCGGAATTAGTAGCTGTTTGGGTCACTGTTTTTTGCAACGGTTTGGTTTGCAGCGGTTAATTTTGTAGCGGTTTATGCCACGGTTATTAGTAGCGGTTTATACAGTTTTTGTAGCGGTTTAAAACTGCTACTAATACACTTTGTTGAAAAAAAAATACTTGAAACAAATTGCATATATATATTACTAACCTGAATTATTTATTCAGCGTCATCTGCCCTGACAAGTGGTAAATCTTCATCTCCTTCGAGGAAGAAGTTTTCAAAATCAGTAGGATGGAATGGCTCTGCTCATAAATGATGCGTTCATCGCTATCACCCATGTCATAAAGATCTCTAGGCTTAAGATGAATGACCATACTCCAATCTTAATGCTTCTCGTCCTCCATATAATAAACCTGTTGTGCCTTGGATGCTAGAATGTACGGCTCCTTGTTTGGAGAGTCACCTGTGTCAATCAGTCTTGAAAAATTCACAGATGTGATTCCCAACTCATTAGTAGTGAATCCACGAGAAGTTGTCGTATTTGCCCAAGAGCACTTGAATAATGTGACGGTAAAATGCCCCTGACAATTTAGTTCGATTATATCAACCAATTTCCCAAAGTAGGGGATGCCACCGATATGCATGTCACCGTCACTGCTGCTCACATAACTTCTTGTACCAAAAGTGCTAAAAACTCCAGAATTCTGGGTGAGAGAGCCTTGGTCGCGTGAAACTGTGCAGAACTTGAACCCGTTAACATTGTATGCAGTAAACCATTTCGCATACTGGAGGGGCCCATTGCAAGGCATGTCAAATCAATTGGGTAGGAGTTGTCATCATTGAGTATTCGGCGTGCAAACCAATCAGGAAATTCTCTATGCACCTTTCTATCAGCCTCAACGGATGTTTGTATCCAGATACGTAGTTGACGCTTGACATAACTTCGGAACTCTTTGTTATGATTAAGTATGATATAAGTCGATATATAATTTGAATTTATAAAATTACAAATTAGTGTTGATCATCTCACTGAATGAAAGGATCAACTTGACTGTAGTTGATCAAAACATGTCTATGTGCTTGCAGCATCTCATTAGAAGTAAGGTTGAAGTATTGATGTCCTCCAATTGGTCTCCCAACAGGAGGGAACAAACTCGTCGATGATGACGGACCAACATCATCAGGGCAATCATAAACACGAGGACGACAGTTGAAAGATGTCTCGATCTCATCAAAGTACCGTGAGTAGAAGTTGAGGACCTCATTTCCTATATAACATTATGCTATTGAACCCTCTGATCATGCCTTATTCCTCACCCATGACTTCAACTTCCCTAAGAACCTGTAATAAGTTAATAGCATGAAGACAAAATGGTAATTAGTAGTGACCTATCGATGTGTGTGTAAATAATGCGTGCGAAAAGTTTTTAGCCGCATTTAACTTTCCATGGGATACATCCAATGATATTGAAATGGCCCACCGAGTTTTGCCTCTTCAACAAGGTGAACGGTGAGATGGACCATGATAGTGAAAAACAAAAGAGGGAAGATCATCTCCAAATGGCATAATGTGAGAATGATTTGCTTTTGCAGTTGATCCAACTTGTCAGAGATAAGAACCTTCGTGCATAGCTTTCAGAAGAATGAACAGAGCTGCACCAACACCATCGACACATCTAGAGGCAGTGTGTTTTTGAGTGCCAACGATAGTAACTGTTGCATAATGACATGCGAGTCATGGCTCTTTAATCCAGCTACCCTTTGAGACTATAAATTTATGCACCTTGATATGTTGCTTGAATATCCATCAGGAACCTTAATTTTCTTCAACGTCGAGAGGAATATATCCCTGTTCAGCTTCGTTAAGGTAAATTTTGATAGTTGAAACCTTTCGTTGTCGTCTAGCCAAGCATCCTGACGAATTCCCATGGACTGTAAATTTTTCCTAGCTCAGAGATGATCTTTCGACTTCCCAGATTCATTCAGCAAAGTGAAAAGAATATTATCACACACATTCTTTTAGATGTACATCACATCAAGACTATGGCGTAACATATTGAACTTCCAATAGGGTAGATTGAAAAATATACTCCTCTTGTGCCATTGCTGAACTACATCAACTTCTGAAGTGCTACAAGATCTTCTTCCTGCTTGATCTGCATCATCTTTCTTCCCAAACTCAATATGAACATCATCTAGCTGACTAAGAATATCGGAACCACTTAAAATGATGGGAGGTCCTCTTCTTTCTTGTTTTCCATTGAAATGATTCCTCTGCAATATGAACTTGTTCTTCCAATCAAGGAATCGACGATGACCCATGAAGCACCACTTCCGATTGTATGGAAGGCGCATTGACTCAGCGTCAAAATTACACACGGGACAAGCAAGTCCAATGTGCACGTTCCACCCAAATAACGTTCCAAGGCCCGGGAAGTCACTTATCATCCACATTAAAGCCGCACGCAAGTTGAATAGTCACTTCTCATATGCATCGTATGTCACAATCCCATCAGCCCATAATTCGACCAACTCTTTTATCAGCGGTTGGAGGTAGACATCAATATCATTGCCCGGTGCTTTCTTTCCAGGAATGATCATAGACAAAATGAATGAGCTGTGCTTCATGCACATCCATGGAGGCAAGTTGTAAGGAAGTAACACCACCGGCCAAATACTATAACTGGTGCTAAGGTTACTGAATGGATTGAATCCATCAGTCGCAAGAGCAAGATGTATGTTTCGCGGATCCGCCGCAAAATCTGGGAATTCTTTGTCAAACTGTTTCCATCCTTCAGAATCCCGCGGATGTCTTAACTTGCCATCCGGATTCGTTTCAACGGCATGCTATCTCATGTGCTCTACCGTTTTGGATGAGAAATACAATCATTGCAGCCTTGGCTTCAAAGGAAAATATCTCAAAATCTTTGTAGGCTTCTTCTTTTTCTTCCTCCCCTTTCCTTCTGGCTTGTATCTTGAAGTGTTACACCACTTGCAAATTTCTTTGATCGCATCCTCTCCCCAATAAAGCATGCAATCATTTGGGCATGCATAGATTTTTTCATAATTTAAACCCATTTTGCTTATTATTTTCATCGTATCATAAAAAGAAGTAGGAATAGCTACATCTGGGAATGCATCAACTAATAGTTCTAATATCATCAACATTCCCTTATCAGATATACCACATAAACACTTAATGTGGTACAATTTAATTAAAAAAGATAATTTTGAGTATTTCACACACTCGGGATATAGAGCCTTGTTGGCTTCAGCCATAAGTTCAAAAAAAGTATGAGCTTCCTCATTCCTCATGTACTGAGGTTCTGGACCTTGCACTTCATCTGGGATTAGATCGTCATGAACCCCAAATGCATCACGAAGTGCATCATTGATGGGATCCTCCCCACTAAGATATTCTTGCACTCCTATTTGTGAGATTCCAGGACTAGATTCTCTAACTACATTATCATTTTCTCCATGGTATACCCAGTACTTATAACTTTGAGGGAACGGCTTAACTATTAAGTGTTCCCTAACAATATCTTTAACATGCCACTTTTTGAAATTATATTTAGGACAAGGACAAGAAATCTTACTGTTAACCTTGTCGTGTCTGTCAGCAAAATCCAGAAAATTGTTCAACCAGGCCAAATATCAAGGAGATGTACAAGGAAGCTTGACCCATGATTTATCCATTGTATACAATTAAAAGGGCTCAATAACAATGATATAAGAAGTATAATTAGAGAAAAAAGTGAGAAAGTATGAGTTTTTGGTTGAAATAAGCCCTATATAGAAAGTTACCAACGGTCGTTATTTAGCAGCAGTTTTGAACCGCTACGAAAACTGCTGTAAATTTCGACAGTTGATTTTTGCAGTGGTTTTAGAACAGCTGCAAATTTGAATTTCAATGGTGCACGAATTTGAAATTGAAATTTGCAGCGGTTCTAAAACCGTTGCAAAGGTCAAAGGTAGGAAATTTGCAACGGTTTTGGCAGCAGTTCAAAATCGCTGCAAAACTTAATGGTTGGAAATTTGCAGCGGTTTGGGCAGCGGTTTAAAACTGCTGCCATTATTCTTCCACATTTTGCAGTGGTTTAAAAACCGCTACTAACGTCCCAACATTTATGTTTTACTTTTTTACAATTAATAAATTTTCATTTCCCACTTTTTTTTCCTTTTAATTTGTAGTAAAATTGATAAATTTCCAAATTTTAAATTTTTAAATTTAAATAATAACAATTTTAAATGAAATTTTTAAATTTAACTAATAAGAATTTTAAAATTTTTACAATCTGTAAAAGTGAACTACGAAAAAAAATTAGGAATCCAGATGAGGGGGCGATGGGTCATCCTGACCCTTTGGACGATTGTCTGTCCTAGGAGGCTGGGGATCAGGCTGAGCTGGTGGTGGCATGAAGATGTTCGGCATGACCATCGGCGGGAGATGCAGAGGAGCGACACCAGACTGAAACTCGCTGAAATGCCATCTGGACCATGGAGTTGGCAACCTGCCTCCACATCTCCATCTGCTCCTGGAACTGCGCCTGCATTTGCGCCTGGGTTTGAACATGGACTTGCACCTAGGCCTCGACCCATGCCTGGACCTGGCCGTCCACTCCAGCCTCGACCTGCTCTAGGTCCTCCTCTCGGACCTCCTCTCTAAGCTCAGCGTGTAGAGACTCTCGATCCACATAGGAATTGCCGTGCCTCCTAGGTGTCGATGTGGTCGCCTGGGACGCAGCAGCAGAAGATGAAGTCCCAGCTACATATCTTCTACTTCTGAAGACTCTGGTCCTCGTAGCCCCAAACCCGAAGCTTGGAAGTCGCCCGGGGACTCGTTGAGTGAGAGAGTGGGGTCTAAGGCTGACCCCTGGGACTTCTTGAGCTCAGTGTCAGTTCGCTGAATACGCTCTTGAAATAGAAAAATGATATTAAATATTTATACAAAATGCAAGAAATATTAAATATTTATACAAAATACAAAATACACTTACAATAATCTGCTCAGTCTCCTTGGATAATGGAGTCCCGTCATTGTGCCTGAGGGTGGTCACATACACATCTTCGTATGTGGCCCACCGATCCTCCCTCCTTGCTGCATCATCCTAAATAAATAGAATAGAAGAATTTTAATATTTACCATCTCAGTATAAGTTGAGGAGAATGGCTTCAATCCTGCAGTATGGTGGATCGTTTGGCATGCGAGGCTTTGTGCAGCTCGCCTGGAGATAGCCATACTGCCCGGTGGCCTCCTATACCCGACAAATTTTGCCCAGCTTTCTGATTGGAATCAGTATTTCACAATAAAACAATAACTTAATTTAAAGAAATTATTAAAATTATACCTTAACTTTATTCTCCCAAACCCAATCTTTGTCTTCTTTCCGCACTCTCTTCCACATCTCGGCTCTGATGTCAAACTGGCCATAGTTCTCTCCTTGCTCCGATAGGTAGCGGTGGTACAGCTGACTGGCCTTCCCGATTGGTTGCCATGTATGCTCATTCCATGGTACCACTATCTGGTGGCCAGCATCGAGCTGAGAAACATCTCTCAATGCCAGCTTCCTCTTCTGCAGCTGCCCTGTCGGATCTGCACATTCAATTCCAACATTAACATTATAAATTAAATTAATTTATCAATTTGAATACAAAATATAAATCTAAACTACTCACCTTGAATGTCCACTTCAAAGCCAGTGGATCGTGAAGCAGAAAGCCTTGGGAATCCCACTTCCCTGGCGATATCCTCATCCTCGAAGTTCTTAGCCACCTCAACTGGGATATCTCCAAGCTCAAAATCTTCGATGCTGAGATATGTATTGTCAGGATTGGCCTCAGTGCCGCCAGCGTCCGAAAACTCCTGCTCCTTAGGATTGGCCTCAGTGCCACTTCAGTTCGGGATGTCCTCATGAGGGATCATAGGCTCCTTACCAGGCCAACTTGTAGGATCGGGACTAGACATCTATAATAAAATAAAAAAACATTAAAATAAAGTCAAAAAATTAAAACATAAAAATAAATTAAATAAATTAAAAAATTAAAAAAAAACAAAATAGAAAATAAAAACTTAATTTATACCTTTCTAGCTCAACAATAGACTGATCTCTCTCTATTTTACATTTTCAAACTCTTTTGATGTGACGTTTTTGAGAAAATGGAAGGACGAATATATATGATGAGGAGTTAGCAGCAGTTTTACACAAACCGCTACGAATTAGCAGCGGTTCCGATAAAACCGCTGCTGAAAACACTGCAAAATAGGGGCACTTCTCGGAAAACACACAAATTAGTAGCGGTTTTACATAAAATAGCTGCTACATGGGAGGGAAATCTGTGACGTTTCAATTTTGCAACGGTTTATTTTGTAGCGGTTAATAAAATGGCTACAAAGTTGTGACCCTTCGTATTTTGCCGCGCTTTTTTTTCAAAAAACTGCCACAAACTTTCCCTAGAATTTTGGCCTGTTATTTGTGCTAAATTTTGTAGCGGTTTTGAACCACTACTAAATAGCCAGCGTGGCACATGCTTAGTTTCCACGGCAAATTAGGTTACAACCGCTACAAGTTGTTGATGTTGTTGCGGTTTTGAGAACCGCTATAAAATAACCGCTACAAATGACCCTTTTTTTTGTAGTGTAACATCTCCCTTATTACCTATTATTTTTCATTAGAGACCTTAATAATACCACTTGCTTCATATTCCAATATTCAGAATTAGTTAATCAAGTGAAGTTTCAAAACTTAGCAAAATTTACTATTCACTTGATAAAAATTCAGATTTTTAAACCAACTATGAAAATCATAATTAATTCTAGAAAAACCAAAATCAAAATTGAGTTATTTAAGTATCTAAATGAAGATTACTAAATTCCCTAAGGGGGGAAAATATCAATTTGTCGAATTTCTCGACCAATTAATACAGTTTATTACATGAATACTCACTGTTCATTTGGTCAATTTTAAATTTTCTAGATTTTTCCTTTATCTTTGTAAAACCATAACTTTTTATATACACATCAAAATTTTGAAAAATTTAGCTCATTCTAAAGCTTGGAATGTTTAGTATTTTTTGAAAAATTTCAAATCATTTGGACTTGGTTTTCCCTACTTCCTCATTAGCTCAAGTTAAGCCTTTAACAAATGATATTGGATCCTTTTCTTAACTTTAGAATGCTCCTTTCTTTCATTTCCATGCATTACACATCATGGCATTATTAACTAACATATTTCGCATTTATATACAGAACATCTCATATACTTGTCATGGTAGAGGTTTAGCATACATAAATCCAAAAGTCAACACAAGTAACATAAAGGATTATGCTTCAATATATACAAGCTTTTCACAAAGTTTGGAAGCCATCTACTTAATCTTGCACCTTCTTTCCTTTGCCCTTTGAACTTCGGTCTAAAGTTGTTCATTGGAAAAAAAAATGAGATTTCAAAGAAATCCCAATAGTAAATAATTCTAACTAACACATCGACATGTATGATTATCAATATACAACATTCACATGCCATAAAATCATTAATAAGACCTTACTTCATGACATTAACATTCATTGCACAAGGCCAAGGTAAATGACATTTTTGCATAGCTACAACCATGCACAAGCAAGGATTTACATGTTACAAAATATTATCCATTCATCAATCATGGCAAAACAACATATATGACAATCAATTGCAAAGTAAATGCATAAGTTAGGGCATTTGCTACCTTGATGAGTTTGTTCTTTCCACTTGCTCAAGTAGTTTCCCTTTTCCACTTGACAATTTTCCTTGCACCTTAACACTCCTACATATTTCATGGTGCATTTGGCATCCATAATATATCATTACCAATTCATTATAACACCATTTAAGGCACAAAACTCAATCTTGACACTTAGGGTTTATAACTTTTTAACTTTGTCAAAATTGATTGCTATGCTTCTAAAATTATTTTCTCACTTCTACCCTACACAATTTTTTCTTCTAAATCCATTGGAAGCATCAAAATCATCAAAATCACACTCATTCTCTTCAAAACAGGTTTGGCTGAAATAGTGCACAAATATGAAAAATGTGATTTTTCAAACTTTCTTTCCATGCACTTGCATATTCTTGATCATAAACCTTTTTCCATGCATTATTTGACACAAAACACTCCTATCCCATTCAAGAAGAATTTCATGCAGCACCTCCCTCTTAGGGTTCCAAATCTAACAAACCAAACAAGTACAAAACAACTATCAATCAACTCCAAATCATGCATATAGTTGTTTTGTACCATTTGTTTCTCCTAAATCCTTCTCTTTCCAATTTTTCTCTCTCAAAGCCTAAACTTTCAGCAGCACATATCCACCATGAAATACAAAATAAAACCATAGAATTGAAGAGGAAGGCCTAGAATCATGAAATATGGAGATGTCATACATGAATCAACACTTACATTGAATTTTTGGTTGATTTTCCTCTTCTTCTCTCTTGTTCTTGAGCTCCATAGATTTTCCTATTCCTTCTTGGTGTTTGGATGACTTGTGGGCTGAAAATGGAGGCTTGGAGAAGCATTTAGACACTTCTAAAAATTTGCACATATGCCTTAAGTCATGTGGGGCCCAACTATATTGATAAAGTAATTTTGTACTGATATAATCTACCCCTTGTTGTAATATCTTTTTCGGGAATCTCATGATCACTTGACCAGTTTAGGGTTATTAAAAATTTTCAAAATTCATATGATAATTACATGATTTTCCTTTCCCATTATGCTTCCAGAATTTCCTTTCATTAATTTTTGAAATAAAACCCTAGTTTCAGGCTTTCCGGGGTCCTTTCTTTTCATTTTAGCAAACTACTTTTGATTTTCTTTAGGCGACAAATTTTATAAATTTTTACAATTTTCAAGCTACCTTTTGGTACTTTAAAATCAGATATCTAAAGCCTCTGCATATTTTAAATAATTATATTTAGCTAGAAATTAATTAATCAACCAAATATTATATAATCTTTAAAATTCCCGTAAAGGTTATTTTTATCATTTTAACCTAAACCATGCCTCAATTACTGATCAGTGATTTTTTTCTCCATCTTGCGGTGCCCTGAGAAATTTTTTGATATTTGGTTAAACTTTGACCAAAATACCCTTTGACCCTTTTCAAATTTACCAAAATGCTCTTAAATTTCAAAAATGGCAATTTGATCCCCAATTTGGTCCCTAAATTTTGAAATGGCGTTTTAGTCCTCAATTCCAAAATAACACTTTGATTCCCTAATTTCCAAAATAACATTTTGGTCCTTACTTTACTTCTTTTCCAAATTAACCTTTTTACCTTTTCATTTCACCATCTAGACCCTAAATTCATCTACAGCTATTCATTTAGCCTTTATTTTTAATTACAGAAAAATGTGGATATTACACATACCATTTTCTTTTTGTAGGTTTACATGGCAAAGGAGAATCCTTTTGGAAGGATCTTTGGAGATGGTCGTAAGTCCTAGAGAATATTAAAGCTTATATGTTGATATTTTGCACATGATAGAGCTCACATAGCGCAACTCAGAGCAAGCAGAGGAATTGCTGAGTCTGCAAGATGTCCTTTCTTAGTGATTGCACCAATGCAAAGGAGAGGTGGACTTTGGCAATCAAACCAGCCTTGTCGAAGAGATTCACATCGATACAAGGAGCATAGTGGGTTGCATGGAATCTTAAAAATGAAGCAAGCAAGGATTAAACCCCAACAACTTTGATGGTCTACTTTGTTTGGTTATATCGGTTGGGATATTTGGGTCGCTAGATCCAAGGACCAAAGTGAGTTGCATGGAATCTTGAAAATGAAGGAAGCAAGGATTAAACCCCAACAACTTCGATGGTCTACCCTGTTTGGTTATATCAGTTGGGATATTTGGGTCACTAGATGCAAGAAACTCTTTGGAGAAGAGAGTGACATTGATTCTAGCAATGTTCATTCTACTTTCTTTCGGCCATGTTGGGATCCAGACTTGATGTCACAAAGTCACTTCTATACGGGATGACACATAGTGTAACAGAAGGACACTGATATAAGGATGAGCTCCTATAAATTGGAGGTTGATGGCTCCATTCTAATCTTGGGATGAAGTGGCTATGGTGGTGTGGTTTGAGGAGAAGATGATAGATGGTATGTGGTTACCGCTGCAAACTCACGATAGTTCCTCTAGTTATTGCAAAGACTATTGCAATGATCCATGGTTGACATTTATATAGGGATCATTGATTCAACAATATTAAAGTGAAAACTTATTGTATTGAGGAAATTAACCTAGTTTCTAGGGGTTGTGACATCACCCACCCTTTTAGAGATATTGTAGAGGAAGCTAGATTTTTAGTTTGTAAGAAATGGAAAATTATGTTTAGTCATGTGCCTATAGATAGGAATACTCTAGTGTATATCTTGCTAAGATGACTTATGATTTAGTGGGTAATTTTTGTCTCCTTGATCAATCATCGCATCTTTTTCAGGAGGTGATGTTTGATGATGTTATGTAGGAGGTTAATCCTTGTTGCATGGCTCATATAAATTGATGCTCTTCAATATTTATGAAAAAAAAAAGAAATAAAAACGGAGAGGTGAGTATGGCAATAGCGATTCGTTTAGTGTGTGTTTGACATTGTGTTTTGCTCCTTAAATAGTGTGATGGTAAATTTTTGAATGCTTGGATCAGCTTTTATGCAATTTGACTTTTGGGGGATAAAATTACTTACAACCCACGTTGAAGTTGTTTTCACTTCTTCGATCGTGTAGAGAAAGAAAGATCATCATGAAGGAAGAGAAGAGTCTTAATGTAGGTCCTACCTTTGATGAAAAAAATAAAATTACTTTAATGGATCCAAAAATTTGATATTTCTAAAAATACTAAAAACAGAAAAAAATAGTAAATAATAAAATTTATGGAAAATTGGGGAAGTTTCCGTTAAAAATTTAATTGGTGAGAATGAACTAATAAACTTTTATGCACACTTTTATTGCAACAAATTTTTTATACACATTGAGTATTCATACTAGGAAAATTTTATACTTGCAAAATATCAATACGCTGATTTAGATTCCTCATCAATTAACTTTACAATGGGGACTTTTCCCAAGTTTACCAAAAATTTAAAGTATTTTAATATTTTCAAAATTTTCCCCAATAATGAATTAACTATTTTTATTTTAATTTTTATCTTAAAATTATGAGAATATATACTTATAATATAATATATATGTGTATTATTTTTATAATTTTCCAATAATATTCTAATTTATCAAACTGACTTTTCGACAAAAGTCAATCTCAATATAAATCACATGATACAATTTAACTTTTATCTCATTTTAAGTTTGCAAAAAAGTCATATTGAGAAAAAGTCACATCTGTTGCCTCTAATCTAAACACACTCTTAGTTGCCTGGGCGTTTGTTCACAATCCATAAAGACGAGTTCAAATCCCCACTTAAATACACTTAATCCCTCTACTAATGACCTCTACTATTATGGATATATATATGTAATGGATAATATGTGTGTGTGTGTGTTAGATAATAGATAGATAATTGCAAAAATTCGAGAAAATCCCCATTAGGAAACCTATATGGGGAATGGAACCTATGTCTTTAGATCTTTGAGTGCCAATAAGTTTGAGGGGAGAGAAAAACCAAAATACCATTAATACTTTAACAAATGATAAAGAGGGATAATTAAAAAAAAAGTTGCATGAAATCTCTCCTCCCTCGCATCATCCCCTGCATCCACCAATCACTATGTTTCTACTTGAGCTTTGGTCTGTCGGATCTGTTATATGGAATAAGGGTCAATTACATGCAAATGAGCATCCACCATAAAGAAGAAGGATCCGTTATATGTACTAACACATAGTAAATAACCTCATATGCAAGTAGGATAGGCTATATGCAAGTGAGAACTAAATAACCCATATGTAATTAGTAGCCCTCATATGTAAGAGGGACTTGTTATGTGCAATTTGGATAAGTTATATACAAATGATAATCCACCATATGCAAGTAGGATATGTTATATGCACTAACATGCACTAAATAACTTGCCTACAAGTATGATTTGTCATGCAAGTAGGATTTATTAATGAGCACCCATCATATGAAAGTAAGTTCCATTCTATGTATTACCATATAGTAAATAACCCAATATGTAAGTAGATCAGGCATATGTAATTAAGAATCCACCATATGCAAGTAGGATCCTTTGTATGCACTAACATATACTAAATTACCTATATGCAATTAGTATACCTCGTATGTAAGTAGATGATGCGTCATGATCAGCAAGACGCATTAGTAGAATCCATTATATGCAAATGAGAATCTACTATCTGCAAGTAGAATCCATGCATTATGCCCCGTTTGGTATACGGAAAAGATTTTGATGAAAGTGAAAGTGAAAATGGGAGTAGAAGTGAATTTTAAAACATGTTTGGTAGGATGATAG
>QFDD01002077.1:0-18401 GCA_006871305.1 Vachellia collinsii | reverse complement strand
TTTTTTTTTAACTTTCCTTTTCTTTTGTATTTGCCTTTCCTTTTCCAATAAGCACAAATACTATAAGATACTTCAATAAGTAACTTTCCCTGAAATTTGATCCTTTAATATGTAGAATGATTTTTCTAATTAAGTTTTGGACTCTGTACTTATTTTTCTCAAATTTCCTTAAAAATAAAATTACTCCCTTAAGCAACTTTTGTCCCAAAACTTTATTCATACTTATCCAAAATATTGTAATTGGCTTCCCAAAGCATAATTTACAGTTTATATCAAATAAGTAAAATTTTGGGATGTTACACTGGTTCAATTGAAGGGTCTATTTTGCTAGATGTGGGAAAAATTGAGCGCTTGAAGATTTTAAAAAATGACTCCTGATAACTTTTGTGTGCCCGATGCTTATTTGTAAAACTTTCGGGTTTTTTTGACGCCTTTACCCTTAAAAATTAATCCTCTTTGCAAGATATACTGAAAGAGGGCAATTAATTAAATATGTTACTTTAATTTTGGCGTAAGGTTCATCAAAATTAAATACAATTAAGGAAAAAACTTAATTAGAAATCTTTGCGGGAAATAAAAACCAAAGTTTATCTAAGATTTTCCCTGCTAGATTTTGGGGTCTCTTTTAAAAAAGAATAATTTAAATTTGAAATTTATATGCATTTCAAACTGAATTATTTTATAAGTTTTTCAAATACTAAGATGTCTTATTGGATAAACTGTAGAAGATAATTTTGAACTGAATATAAATTTATTAATTATTATTTCATACTATTATTTCCCTCCCTCTCATGTGGATCATATTGTGATATTGTCAAATTGTTGCGTTTATGTAAGGGAAGGGGATAGGGATGCTGTGGCAGGCAGGAGAGGGTATTAACTTTTGGCATAAGGTTAATAAAATTGAAATCCAATTATTAGAATAAATTTTATTTTGAAATTTCAGAACAAAACGTAAAGCAAAGTTAATATATGATTTTCCGCTATTACATATTTAAATTTTAAGTTTATATAGAATTTAAACGGACTTCTTTTATAAGTTTATCAAATATGGGAAAGTCATATTGGATAGACCGTACCTAATAAGATAATTTTATAATTGAATATAAATTCATTAATTATTATTTTTGGCTCTACATAATTTTTTTCCAGTTATTTTTTGTTATAATATTAAATATAAATATTGGGTTATTCATTGTCTAACCAATATTAATTTTAAATGTCCTTAATTCTCATAATTAAAAATAACTTAATAGAGTATTCTGACGCCCTATGGAGCTTACTGAATAAAATATTTCAAAAATAATCCAGGGGTATTAAAATTTTTCATTTGACAGAATAATTGTTTTAAAAGTTGAAGCCATTATTGTGTTTATCGACTTTTGAAATTTTGCTTCAATGTAAAATAATAGTAATGTCAAATAGTGTCTGTAAATCCTATATATATATATATATAAAGGCATTTATTTAGAATCAGTTGTTAGGCATTCAATTTTTTGAGTTAAAAATCTCAAGAGTTTTAGAGAGAAGTCTTATAGAGAGATCCTCTATAAGCTTTTCCCTTCCTCTTTCAATTTCTGTATTTTAATCTTGTGATTTAATAATGATGTGTCTTCACAGCATTTTCTTTTCTTTTAATCTGGTGAAGATGTTGGGGTATTAGGGAAATTTGTTGTTATGTTTAAATCATTCTCTTTTCACTATTCCAGCTGCTCCTCTGATTCTCCGATCTCTTCTTCTAACCAAATTAAAGGATCTTCTTCCTCATTTAAAAATATTTTCAACAATGAAATTCATTCTCCGATCCCAGTTTCCTTTTTTTTTTTTATAGACAATTTCTTTCATTGACGCGTTCCTCTCCTCGATTTGCAATTTTTTTTTTCTCAGCTGTTCTTTATATTTTTTAATATCGATTTGCCCTGATATAATTCTTAGAACTATTTTTTTTAATATGTTCAACACTATCGACGATTTGCCCTTGTCTGGTCCATAACTTGTTTATTTTATCAGCTTTCACATTGCTCCCTCAAAAGCCTATACGTACATGGCTGACTAATATCCAAATTAAATAACTTGTCCTGTTGAGTACTTCACACAAAGTGCCCCTTCTGGTTGGAAGAATATAATAGTAGTGAAAGAAATAAAATGCAATAGAAAGACGATAACAATTTATTTGTTTGATATGTCATTCAAAAACATGGGATTGAAATTGAAATTTTAATTAAAAATATATAAATATATGTGGGGTGACATGTTTATCCATGTGAAGATAAAAATGTCTAAATGCTAATTCGTCGAATATATATAGATGCTGAGACAGTAATTTACAGATACCTGAATCTACATTACAAGTAAAACCCATGCATTGAGTTAAACGTATATTAATCTATGCCATAAAATTTTGCAATAACAAATTAATTGTGTTTTTTAAAAAAATTATGCATATGAATCGTATAACCATTGAAACATTCATGGCAGTCCATTTTAAATAACATTAAACCATGTTCAACTGCTCTTCGTCTTTAGGCTATCTGACATTCATTGTTAGATTTTATAATCCTTCCTTCAAATATAAAATTTATAGACTACGGCACATACAAATGATAAACAATCAAACCCATTTTCTATATTTTGTACTACATATAAGAAAATATATCTCAATTAATATTTTCGCCTTTACTAATGTTTGAAATGTAACCCAACAATAAAATTTTCACAATCCATTCCTAATTGATTGGACTTCACATCATGGTTCACGGAAAACACTCTGTTTTTTCTTTTTCAGATGAACTTTTTTCTCGTTCAAGAGAATTTGAGCTACATGGGCCCATTGGAACTTTCTGTTTATGCCCATTTAAAAATGAAGCCTGTAAAACTGAAATTTGACTTCTAAGGGTAAAAATGTCAAAATATGGATAAGCTTTTACCAAAATTATATCCATCTAAAAGTGCAAAAATACCCGTTACATAGCATATAGAAAAATAACGTGGGTCCACCACAAAAGGAAACAATGTGTAATTTTTTTTACTACCTACTAATCCACAGTGAATTGTGTCACTGAATTTATAAAGACCGAAAAAAGATTTATGGAGGTTTTGGTATATTTTAGCCATATTTATTTTATTAAAATTTACTCACATTCTTTTTGCTACCACCAAGTTAACCATATATTTTTAAGTAACGTATTTAACTTCTTTAATCTACTTAACAAAAATCAATTATCATTTATAATAAGGATCAGACTAATAGTGTATGCATGAAAACTGTGTTTCAGTTAGTATTTTTATAATATAAACAAATCTTAATGTAAGAATCCAATTTTTTTTCAATGGAGACAATGGGAATACTTTTAGGTAGTTTAATTATAAAAGGTCAGATTAAATAAAAGGTCAGTGAAAAGAGAATGAAGGGATCGAAGCATGCAGTCTAGAAACTTCTTCCAAGTTATTTTATTTTAATTGAGAAAAGACTCTTTGATAATTTATGTGTACCCAATGTCCATTTGTAAAAATTTTTGGGTTATTTTGACCTTTTTATCCCAAAAAAGTAATCCTCTTTGCAAGATATACAGGGCAAATAATTAAATACGTTACTTTAATATTGGCGTAAGGATAGTAAAAATTAAATCCAATTAAGGAGAAAACTTAATTACAAATCTTTGCAGGAAATAAAAACCAAAGTTTATCTCAGATTTTCCCTACTAGATTTTGGGGTCTCTGTTAAAGAATAATAATTTAAATTTGAAATTTATTTGTAATTCAAACTGAATTATTTTATAAGTTTTTCAAATGCTAAGAAGTTTTATTGCATAAACTGCAGAAGATAATTTTGTAATTGAATATAAATTTATTGATTATTATTTCATACTTTAGTATTTCACTCCCTCCCATGTGGATCATATTGCCAAATTGTTGCACTTATGTAAGAGAAGGGGATAAAAAATTATTAACTTTTGGCTTCTTACTTTTGGCATAAGGTTAATAAAATTGAAAACCAATTATTAGAATAAATTTTATTTTGAAATTTCAGAACAAAAAGTAAAGCTGACTTCTTTTATAAGTTTATCAAATTCAGGGAAGTTATATTGGATAGACAGTTCCCTATAAGATAATTTTATAATTGAATATAAATTCATTAATTATTATTTTTGGCTCTACATATTTTTCCTCTGTTATTTTTTTTCTAATTTTTCCTTATAATATTACACATAAATATTGAGTTATTCATTGTCTAACCAATATTAATTCTATGTGTCCTTAATTTTCATAATTGAAGCTAACTTGATAGAGTATTCTGACGCTCTATAGAGTTTACTGAATAAAATATTTCAAAAATAATCCAGGGGGTATTAAAATTTTTCTGTTGGTAGAATAATTGTCTTAAATTCTTATGACATGTTTCGATGATGGGACACAAGGCATCGGTTCTTGAAGATTATGCATGTGAGCCACAATGAGTTATATTCATGGAGGTGAGCTTTGTGGCTTATTAAAGGCCCATTCAAGGTTCTGAGATTTAGTGGAAGACTCAGATTTTTGGGTTGATGACCCATGTTTTTGTGTAAGTGACCCGATTTACTGGGTAAAACACCCAATTTTTAAACTGTAGCTCTGCTCTGACTTTCTTTTGTTATCCTTGTAGGACCTTCATCTAGGCAATTCCTTTGCCCTTATCTCGTTTTTTTGGAGGCATAATCACTATCTCATTTCCCTTGCAAAAATTGTCTGGTGAGAAAATCAGGAAGATAATGTGAAGAGCCTTTGATAAATTCAATTTAATGGAATCTCAAATTTGGGCTTTCAAAATATAAAAACAACCTTTCAGTTTTGCACAGGAATCCCTAACTAAAGTGGTCGTCTAAGCTCAATAGTGCCAAGAATATTTCTACACTGGCACTTGAAAAATGGGTCAATCAGAATCAACAATTCCTTTCAGCTGGAGAACATGAGACCAGTGTATTCCTCAACCAAAGGAGACAAATTCAAGCATGCCTCTAGCCTCGTCAACAAACAAAGAAGACTTGGCCTGTTTGGAAAATATCAAAACCTTGGTTTCAAAGAATCCGAGATAAATATGTGAGAGAGTTTTATCTCGACTTGCGTAAAAGTGATTTTGGGAATTGATTCCCAAACAAGCTGACATCTTACAGAAATTCTTCAGCTTCTACAGGCTGAAAAATCCCAAAGCATTGAACCAAGTAATTCTTCATCATTTTGATGATGTTTGCAGCTTAGGGGAAGACTGAAGGCAAGCCGCATGCTGCTTCTACCGTAAGCACAAAAAGGGAAAAAGTTACGTAAAAATGTCAAAAGGCATCTTTTGCTTTCACCTTTTTACCTTTACTTCAATAAAAGTCAAAAGTTGAAGCGATGTTTATTGACTTTTGAAATTTTACTTCAACGTAAAACAATAGTGATATCAAAGTGTCTGTAAAGCCTATGTAAAGGAATTTAGAGTTAGTTGTTAGGCATTCAATATTTTGAGTTAAATATTTCAAAGTTTTGGAGAGAAGTCCTATGTAGAGATCCACTGTAAGCTTTTCTCTTCCTCTTTCAATTTCTGTATTTTAATCTTGTTATTTAATAATGATGTGTCTTCACAGCCTTTTCTTTTCTTTTAATCTGGTGAAGATATCGGGGTATTAGGAAAATTTGCCGTTATGTTTAAATCATTCTCTTTTCACTCTTCCAGCTCCTCCTCTGATTCTCCTATCTCTTCTTCTAACCAAATTAAAGGATCTTCTTCCTCATCTAAAAATATTTTCAACAATGAAATTCATTTTAACGTTATAAACCAAAATTTTAATGATTGGGCCATTCCAGACATTGATTAAAAATAAGCTTTATGAGCCAAACAAAAGATTTCTCAAAACTTCTGATTTTGTTATCACATCTGTAGAAGAAGTCATTACTTTCAACTCAGGGGTGAATGATCTTCCTCTTCTATCTGAAAAATCCATAAAACTTCATCAAGAGAAGTTTAAATTTATACATATTGGTTGTGTCCAAGTAGCTTTAAAACCTTTGATTTCTGCTGGTTTAAACGTTGCTGCTATTGTTTGTTTGAGAGACACAAGACACAATAAATTTGAAAATTCTCTTTTGGAAATTGTTGAAGCTGACCTTCATAACTGACCAGTTTACTTTAATAGTTTTCCAGATTTAACTGCTTTTCTGCATGACTCTTGTGTACTGGATGTTCCCAGATTGAACATAAAACTTGATGGCCTTAACATGAAACCAAATTTATCTCCTGTTGCCTTAATTTACAGGATAAAATACAAAGTCATGAATTCTTATGCTTCTATGGTTAGAATGTTCAAGAAAGAAAATGAAACTTGCATGTTCATAACAGATGCTACACAAGCAAATGTTATGGTATCCAAAACGCTAAAATGGAAAAATGTTTCCGTTCCAGAAGAATGGATTTTAGAAAAAGCTTCCCCTTTTATTTCAAAACCAACACCTGATTTTTAGCAAATTAGGCAAACTAAGTTTGGAAATATAAACATCTCTTTCAACATAAGAAGGTCTTTCAACATGTCCAAAACCCTATCAATTTCTGAAAGTTTCAAAACTGTCTTGGAGCCACCTCCTAGGCATTCTTGCAACTTTTCAACTTGTCATCCAAAGCCATCAGATCCTCTTCATGAGATACACTTACAAGGACTAGATACTTTTTGTAAGACTTGTATACCAGAAAGAAGAAATAGGTTTGATATGGCAAAAGAAAAAAGGATAGGTAGAAATGTCAATAGGCATCTTTGCTTTTACCTTTTTACCTTCAATAAAGGTAAAAAATTAAGTGTTATTGTGTTGATCGACTTTTGAAATTTCACTTCAATGTGAAACCATAGCAAAGTCAAAGAGTGTCTCTAAAGCCTATATAAATGCATTTAGAGTCAATTGCTAGGCATTCAATTTTTTTCTATATAAAATATGTTCAGCCGCTCTTCTTCTTTGGGCCATGGTCACATTCATTGTTAGGTCTTATAATCCTTCCTTCAAATATAAAATTTATAGAATATGGCACTTACAAATGATAAACAATCAAACCTATTTTCTATATTTTGTACTACACATAAGAAAATATATCTCAATTAATATTTATGACTTTAATAATGCTTGAAATGTAACCCAACAATAAAATTTTCACAATCCATTTCTACAATTGATTGGACTTCACATCATTATGGTTCACAGGAAATTCTTTTTTTTTCCAAGACGAACTTTTTTTTCTCTTTTTCTGTTAGAAAAGAGTAAGAGAATCTGAGCCACATGGGCCCATTGGAACTTCTTCCTTATACCCATTTCAAAAATGGTTCACAGGAAACTCTTTTTTTTTTTTTTCCAGATGAACTTTTTGCTAGTTTTCTGTTAGAAAAGAGCACGAGAATATGGCCTCCATTGGCTCATTGGAACTTCTTGCTTACGCCTAAAGATACGTTTGGGAATGACTTTTAAAAATGATTTTTCGCAATTCAAAATAAGTATGTGAGAAACTTTTTTAGGGATTGCCAAACAAGCTCTTAAAATATGAAACCTAAAACTGGAATTTGACTTCCATGGGAAAAAGTGTCAAAATATGAATGAGCTTTTACCAAAATTATATCCAGCACCACATGTTTTTAGAAAGTGCAAAAATACCCGTTACATAGCATATACAAAAATAATGTGGGTCTACTACAAAAAGAAATAGTGTGTAATTTTTTTTACTACCAATAGAATTAGCTTATCCATCGTAAATTATGTCACCGAATTAATAATAACCAAACAAAGAAGATAAGAATATTAAAAACATATTTATTGAAATTAGTATAACAAAGAAATAGTTGTATCATATATAAAATATACTACAAAATGTAACACAAGATAAGATAGAAAGTCAAAATCAACAAATATAATCATTAACCAAACGAAATTTAGAGGAAATTTTGAAACTGGATGATCGATCAAATAAAATTCAAATTAATAATCAACTAATAGAATAATTAGATTTTTAAAATGAGAAATACTTACATACTTCTAGAGTATTATGAGTAATCGATGGTATTTTATTTTTGGAACCAAGATGGTAAAATATTGATATAAGAGAAGATACATTTAGAAAAAGTTTCTTATAGAATGGAGTGAGAGTCTAAAGTCTACTTTCAAGTCAAACACGTCATATATAATACATTCAAACAAATTAAGACTAAAGACTTTTGAGATGTTTTGTTTGTGAAGGAACAATGTGTCACATCCCGAATTTTTAGGCCTAAGAGTTTGGTAATGGGCCTGAATGAAAAATGCTACCAAACTCAATTTTATGAAGTTTCCTATCGTATAAAAAGATTCTCTGGAAATTATACTACATTTGGCTCGACAAAGGAAAGTTAAAGGCGAAAGAAAATAAAAGCAAAAACGTGTGCAGAGGCAGAAAGAATAACAAAAGGGGAAATATGGATGTAGAAAGGAAAGGATGGACTAAAATGTCATTTTGAAAAGAAAAGGACCAAAGGGACATTTTGAATAGGGACCCAAGTGTAAATTTGAAATTCTTGGAACCAAATTGTCATTTTGGAAATTCAATGGCATTTTGGTAAATTGAGAAAAGTCAAAGGCCATTTTGGTCAAAGTTTGACCAAAATATCAAAAAATTTTACAGCGTCCCAAAAGATAGAGAAAAATTCACTGATAAGTAATTGATGCCCAGTTTAAGTGACAATGACATAAATAAACTTTGCGGGAATTTTAAAGGTTATTTAATATTTGGCTATTTAATAAAATAATTAGTCAAAAATGATTATTTAAAATATCCAAAGACCTCAAATAATTGGTTTCAAAGTGAGGAAAAATAGCTTGGGAATTTTAGTATTTTATAAAATTGATTCCAAGAGAAAATCAGAAGTAGTTTGATGGAACGGAAAGAAAAGACCTGGAAAAAGCCCCAAATTAGGGTTTTCTTCAGAAATTAATTAAAGGCACATCCGGAATGAGAATTGAGGAAGGAAAAATAATTAAAAGAGTAGAGGAATTATTGGAATTTTTAAGAATACTAAATTGGCCCAGTGATCAGAAAATCCCTGAAAAGCATTTTCGGAAGAAAATTTTCGGGTAAAGTAACCTTAAAGTAATCTTCCTTTCATAAAGGAGATTGTGGGGCTTGAGAATGTGCCACTTGGTGTCTTCATATTAAAAGAGGAAAAGCAAGAAGAGATATTAACTTAAAGTGGTAGATTACATCAGTGTAAAGTTACTCTATCAGTGCAAGTGGACCCCACAACTCTTATAACTTAATGGGCAGATTTTAAAACTCATTCCAGCCCATTTTCTCTGCCATTTTCGAACAGAAACAAAGGAAAAGAAGCAGCAAAGTCGTGCAGTTCATGAGGAGCAAGAAGAAGAAGGATTTCCAAGCCAAATTCAAGGTAGGAACTCAATTTCTTCCATAGAATTGATCTATGAGCTCTATTACTCCTTTTAATCGGTGCAATTTTTCCTTTGGTGCTGTGATTCAAGAGATTCAAGAGAGGGTTTTGAAAAGGGGCTGGAGTGAAAAGGCAAGAAACAGCAAAAATTGGAAGAGGTAAGTGCCATAAATCAACTCTATGCTTAATTTGCTACATGTTGATGCTTGGTTTGAGTTGATTTGAGCTTGTTTGTAATTTTTGGCACAAAATCACTGTTCATGGGCGGCTGCACGAAATTGATCTGCAAGGGAGGAGTATTTTTATGTTGTATAATTATTGAAAAATAGTCTAGAAGTAAGATTATGCATGTATAAAGCAAGAGAAGTTGAAAAATCATGTTGTTGCAATTTTTCTGTACTGTTTCAGCCTGTAGGAAAAATGGAAGAATGAATGTGTTTTTGATGATTTTGATGCTTCCATTGAGTTTAAAATGAAAATTTGTATAGGGTACAAGTGAGAAATCAAGTTTGGAAGCATTAGAAACAAAGATTGGAATTTTGTGCAACAACTCCCTTTAAGTTGCTGTTTTGAGTAGTTGAAAGGAAAGGAGGTTTCTTTTGAGCTGTTTGAGCTTAAAAATGGAATCTACATGCAAAATTATATAGGAGAAACATGTTAGATCAATTTTGAAACCCATGGATGCAAAAGTGCATAATTAAGGTTAAAGAGAGCAAGTTAAGAATAGTTATGAAGAAGTGATGCTATAATGGTCCAAATGAGTTAGTAACCTTTATGTGATGTTATCTAGGACCATTGGACATTAAGGGAAAGAGTTGACAAGCAAAGGACCAAGAAAAGCAAGGAGGAAAAGGTAGCTTAGCAATTATTGTTTTAATTACATTTCATTGTATTTATTGCATGATTACTTGCTTTGCTATGATTGGGATAACATGTCATGATGTGAATGATAAGGTTATGACATGATGAAGATTTATCTCTATGCTATGTTGTGTGGCATATAAGGTATGCATAGCATTTTCATTTTCAAGGTTAAGTAAGTTGAGCATGTATCATGTTTTAATGCAAGTTATGTGATTGAATAATGGTTGCTTATGCTACTAAGATTCCCAAGAATCTTACCCAACCAATGTAACCAAATCCTAGGGCTATCTTTATCCAAGAAGGGAAGAAGAAAGAAAGGGAATGCTTGGAGGTTGGTATGTATTTGATAAGCATTTTGTGGAAAGTTGTAAATACCCATAAGGGTATTATATGTTGTTTATAAGTGACAGCATGTGTAGTTGTAGATTTATTTTCAAGCATGCTAAAATAGATCAAAATGCTCCAAAGGCATTAATGTTGCAAGTTAAAGCAATCATACTTCAATTGGACAAAATATGAAAAAAGGGGGTTAAAAGTCAACAAAATGGACCTAAAGTTGACCAACTCGTTTTGTAGCAATCAAGTGAGTTAGGACGTGTTATTTTACATCCAAATAGATATGATTTTTCCCTTTAAAATGAGTGGTAATTCATCTGAATCTGATAACCGTGCTGAGAAATATGTCCTTCCAAAGTTGGGCAAAATTACTGGAAAAATATAAAATGACCAAATGAACAGTAAATTTTGAAGTTAAAACTGGGCATGATTTTGAGGTAAAAAGGTCCAGAAATTATTTTTCCTCTCAAGTTTATCCAGTTATCTTCCCATAGAACTTGGAATCACTCAATTTTGATTTTTCTACAATTAATTATGATTTTTCAAAGATAAGGTCATTTTTAGAGGATTATGATTGGTAACCCAAAAGCAAATATTTTTTTTAAACTCCAATTTCCACAAGGTATAGCCAACTAAAGTGATTCCAATATGTTAATGGGATAAAACTTAGGGTATTACACAATGTATTCACACAAAAGGACAAAATAAAAATGAAAATGTGGTCCAAGAGTATTAAATTATGCTTCCCCAAAGGACAAAATGTTGGAAATTAAAAGTCTACCATGCCGTGTTTAAAAAAATTGAAAATTGAAACTCCATCAAAATTAATATTTTAAAAAATAAAAATAGATTATAGTTTTAATATTGAAATTTTACGTTAATATGTTTTGAGATTTATTTTATGGTGACAAAATAATACATTTTTTAGAGTCAATATCTATATCTCCTCATCTTCTTTATACCAATTTCTCCTGCGCAACTTTTTCATACCCCTTTCTACAAAAAAAAAAATTGCCATTAATTAGTTATCTTCAAGAAAATGTCTTCGCAGAATACATCTCAGATTTTAAAGAGTGTTTAAATCATAACATAATGCAAACTAAATCAACCTTAATTTTGTTAGGATATTATCTTTCAGTATTATTTTTCAAAATTTTTTCTTTAAAATTGTACAAAGCAATTACTATTAATATCCAGCTTAAAAATGGATTATTTGATTAATACTTGTGCATTTTGAAATATACAGATAAAAAGGTATAACATTTTTTGCTACACACAAGAATACATTAAAAAAAAAAATCTTGCCATGAGTTTTGTTATCAAAGTTCCCCAACACTAGATGATGGATTTCAAAGAGAATAGTAAGAAGATTGTTTTTCCATACCCGTTTGGATCAAAGAATTGATGTGAATGGAAAGGAATGGAAGGGAAGAGAAAAGAAATTTTTTTTGCATTGTATGTTTGGTATGCACTGGAATGGAAAATGATTTGATAGAAAAATTTTTGTTTGGTTGGGTTAAAATTGTGAGAAAATAGATAAGAAAATTATATCAAATGATCATAGTACCCTATATAATTTTATATCTTTGACTGTGGACGAGTTTTTATTTGCATTTCAGGAATAAATGTATTTTTTGTATTTTCCTATAAACATTGAAAATTAGCTTCCCACCATTTTTGATGGGAAGAGGGCTTCTCATGGATAATGGAAAAATGTACCACTGCCATAAATCATTTTCTCAGGAAAATGGTGAACCAAACGCGTCTGATCAATGGAAAATCTGTATTTTCCAATTCCCTGCCTGATTTTTATCCATCCAAACGCACTCTAAGTTGATAAAAAGGTTTAAGAAAAGTAATCTTTTGAGTCATCAAGTTTTAACACAGTTATAACTTAATGTCTAAACTTTGATTCGCTAGAAACTGGGTCCCAAATCTTGTCACATTTAATAATTTAGTCCTTTTCGGCAAAAAATATTACTTTAACACAATTAAAAATTACAGCTGTGGCCTTCCACATGGGCTCATCTATATTTGATAAATAAAAAAAAAAGGAAGGAAAAAAAAAAAAAAAGCAGCGTCCTGATTTCAGCTCCAATGAAGTCTTCCTTCCACGCTTTCTATATTTTTTTTTTCCTTTTAAACGAAAAAAGTGCGACTTTGACGTTTCCTCACAAGTCAAGCGCTCCAATGAATTAACGTACTCATTGGGTCACCGTGACCTATACGATAAGTGACTTGTTTTTTGGTCTAAGTTGGATCCAATATGTTATGATATTTTTCATGTGTATCCAGTATTCTAAATTTTTTTTCATGTCAATTTAGTGCTGTAAAGTTTTTTTTTTGTTTACATCCAATATCTTGAAGTGTTTATTTTTTTCATATTTGTCTAGCACTTTAAAATATTTCTTAGGAGATGGTCATTAAGACTTTAATTAGTTGGATGCACCTTAACCTTTTATTATTTTGTTGTATTAATTTCTTTTATGCTACATTTTTTAATTATTTTTATAGTTATTTCAATACTTACATAGCTTACAAGTCAAGCACATCATTTGTGCCTACACAAGTAGATGATGGACATTATGACTTTAATTAGTTCCCTGAGTTGGTTGTTAAGACTATTAAAAACATATTTATTGAAATACAAAGAAATACTTGTATCATATATAAAATATACTAAAAAAAATGTAATAGAAGATAAGATAGAAACTCAAAATCAACAAATATAATCATTAACCAAACAAAATTTGGAGGAAATTTTGAAATTGGATGATCAATCAAATAAAATTCAAATTAATAATTAACTAATAGTCTGATAGAATTATTAGTAATTGATGGTATTTTATTTTTGGAACCAAGATGGTAAAATATTGATATAAGAGAATATATATTTAGAAAGAGTTCCTTATGAAATGGAGTTAAAGTCTGAGGTCTACTCTCAAGTCAAGTACGTTATATACAATACGTCCAAACAAATTAAAACCAAAGACTTTTGAGATATTTTGTTTGTGAAGGCACAATATATTCACACAAAAGGACGAAATGAAAATGAAAATGTGGTTCAAGAGTATTAAATTATGCTTCCCCAAAGGACAATATGTTTGAAAAGGTCTACCATGCAGTGTTTAAAAAATTGAAAATTGAAACTCTATAAAATTAATATTTTAAAAAATAAAAATAGATTATAGTTTTAATATTAAAATTAATTTTACGTTAATATGTTCTCATGAGATTTATTTTATGGTGACAAAATAATACATTTTTAATAGCCAATATCTATATCCCCTCATCTTCTTTATACCCATTTTGCTCGGCAACTTTTTCAGACCCCTTTCCACAAAAGGTGAAAAAAGAATAAGAAGATGCTAAAAAATGGATTCTTTGGTTGGTTTTCCATTACAATAGCAATGTATCAAGGATGACAAAAATACCCTCCCTCATGTAAACAAAAAAAAATTGCGAGTTTTATTAGATTTTTTAATTAGTTATCTTCAAGAAAATGTCTTTGTAGAATACCTCTCAGATTTTAAAGTTTGTTTAAGTCATAACATAATGCAAACTAAATCAACCTTAATTTTGTTAGGATATTATCCTTCAGTATTATTTTTCAAAATTTTTCTTTAAAATCGTACAAAGAGATTACTATTAATCTTGAGCTTAAAAAATGGATTATTAGATTAATACTTGTGCTTTTTGAGATATACAGATAAAAAAGGTATGACATTTTTTGCTACACACAATAATACATTAAAAAAAAAATCCTGCCATGAGTTTTGTTTTCAAAGTTCCCCAACACTAGATAATTGATTTCATAGAGAATAGTAAGAAGATTATTTTTCAATAGGTTGATAAAAAGGTTTAGGAAAAGAAATCTTTTGAACTTTAAAGTTTTAACATAGTTATAACTTAATCTCTAAATTTTTAAATCGCTCGAAAATAGGTTATAAATCTTTTTACATTTAATAATTTAATCCTTTTCATATAATATGTTTGGAATTATCAATTGTCCTATGTGGCAAAAAAAAATTACTTTGACATAATTAAAAATTACAGCTGTGACCTTCCACATGAGCTCAAATATTTGAGTGTGACTTCCTCCTGCCCTTTCTTATTATTTTTTTTTTAATGAAAAGAGTGTGACTTTGAGGTCTCCTCACAAGTCAAGGGCTCCAACGAATTAACGTACTCTATGGGGGATCACCGTGTCTTATACAATAAGTGATTTGTTTTTTGGGCTAAGGTAATCCGCACTATAGTATTTTTCATGTGTATCGAGTATTATCACTATAAAAAAATTGATTTGTCACCTCTGAAAGTATAAAAAAGCATCGCTGAAAGTCTTTCAACGACGACAAGTCATTGCTGAAGAGTCACAGTCGTAAGGGTTGTCGCTGAAGGTATCAGAGGTGAAAAAAATAAGTCGCCATTAAAAAGATTTTCAACAGCAACATGGGCCCCTTCAGCAGAGACAATAAAGTCACCGTCAAAGGGTATATTCAGCGGCGAATTTTTTTATTACTACCAAAGGGTATCTTTAGCAGTGACAATTTTCAAAATTATTAAAAGAAATAATATTTTACTTCAGCGATTGTCACATCATCACCAGTCAATGCCATGTCACTAACGACTACCACATTACCACAATTCTTTGCACACCACGTGTCGCCACATATATGCCACCTCACCTACCTCACCTCGCACTGTCACGTGTCACCAGTTGATATATTTGAAGGTTTGCCTTTTCTAGGAATCGAACCTCCAACCTCTTAGCCGTGCACGTGAGCCTTTGTCAGTTGAGTTGCAATGACTTTGCATACTTTAAATGCATATTTAAATATATATATATATATAATATTTTACTACATAATAGATTATAAATATTTACACACACACACACACAATCGGATGATAATTTTAATGAATATGTTTATTATTTTTTATATTTGTATTTTATTTTATATATAGTATATTATTGATTGAATAATATATTATTTTAATATGCTAATATTTTATACACTTATATAATTATTAAATTCATAATTTTTATTTTTTAAAATATTATTTTTAGGTAAAAATATTATTTTTAATAAAAAATTTTACAAGTAAAATAAATATTAATTTCTTGCCTTTAGCAGCAACTTTTCTATCACCGCCGAAAGCAAGAACTTTAAAATAAATTTTAAATAATTTAAAATTTAAAATAAATTTCTTACATTCAGCGTAGATAAAAAATTTAAAATAAATAAATTTTAAATAATTTAAAATTTACAATAAAGTTTTTCCCTTTAGTCGTCGCTGAAGGTGGTCTTCAGTGGCGACTTTTTTGTCGCTACTGAAGGTAACAAAATTAAAATAAATTTTAAATAATTTAATTTTTTTTTTACTTTCAACGGCAACAAAAAATGACGCCGTTTTGTTACCACTAAAAATCATCGCTGAAAGTGTTTTTTTTAGTGCATAGAGTTTTTTTATATTGTATGCAACACTCTGAAGGTTTTTTTTTTTCACGTCCAATCAGCACCTTAAAGTTTTTTTTTTGCATCCAGTTTCCCGAAGCATTTTTCATATTTGTCCAGTACCTTAAAATATTTCTTAGTACATACAATACCAAGACATAAAAAATACTTTAGGGTATTGTGCGCATATAAATATTCCAAGGCATTAGATGTACCATAAAGTACTTCAAGGTATTAGATGTACATCAAAAAATTTCAGGCTATTGGATACATCTTAGCCTTTATTATATTGTTGTATTAATTTCTTTGACACTTTTTAATTTTTTTTTATATTTATTCATGACCTTGCATGGCTTACAAGTCAAGCGTCATTTGCGCCTAGTAGATGATGGCCATTAAGACTTTAATTAGTTCCATGAGTTGGTCGATAAGTCTATTAACCTTCTTTCTAGGGTACTCTCAACTTATGGCCTACAAGACTGACCATTGATGAAATAGTGCAATGAAAATGAAAATGTGGTCTAAGAAGTTGAATTATACTTTCTAAGGAGCGTGTTTTACGAGGCTACTCTATGACCTATACTTCTTAATGTAGGATACACAATTAATTTTAACAAAGATGAGGTGTAAGACTAAAAAATAAGAAAAATTAATTTAAAAATTTTCTTTTATGAAGGGGATGAGTGTAAAAAGACAAATGAGTATAATAAATTGAGAAAAATATATAATTAATCAAGGATAAATTACAAATTTAAAACGTGCACTAAATTTTTAAATAAATATAACTTGTTACCTATAAAAAGGATTAATCCATGTAAGGAATATTGCTTGTAAAATGGATTGAATGGAGTATTATCCTTGATCTTATGACATGAGCTTAACTTGTAACTACTGTACGCCCCGAAAATAGCTTTAGGCACATCAGGCCCACATACGAAGAAGAGTCAACAGAAGATTCAATAGAAAAATACCTGAAGTGACACATGGAGGCATCTTGGCAGAACCAAATTGCCCTCAACATCTTTGGAATCTTGGGGATTGATGGTTAAATCCGTAAATCTAGTGACTATTCTCTGCATTTCCAAGAATGGAGAGATACACAACCTAGGCAAAAGACCAATTATCAGTTTAGATATACATTGCGTACACTTCTGGCATTCCAGAACTTCTCCCAACTTCTATTACACTGAATTTACCAGTTCTCATTGTATTCCATCAAGCTCACAAGTGAAAAACACGTTTATCTGTCTTACGCTGAATGCTCTGGTTCTCTCTGTTGTATTTCTATTATTGGTGGCCTTGATTTCGTTTTTTAATTATTGGCTTACAAAAATTTGCTCAAACAACTACTATGAGTTTTTGGTTTAAAGGAAGAAGTTAACTCTTAAAATATGGCAAATAAATATTCGAATTCTTGTTATGAAATGTGCACATATTTACTAATTCATTTTGCATCGAATATGATTGCCTTCCTAAAAAAAACATACGTGCCTGTGTGATTAGAAGGAAAAAAAATTACTGAAGGATGGGAAGAACCAAGTGCTATACGGAGAAATTTATCTTTATTCTTTAGTGCTTCCTCCATTAAGGGCAAATTATAAACATTAAAGATAAAATGGGGCGATATGTTATATTTAGGACTGACACGGATACTTAAAGTGGCTTTTGTATCAATGGAATAGTAACCAGATTCCTTTAATTGGAGGGTTTTGAGAAGGAAGCGCGCAAAACAAAGCACTAGGATTCAGATGAGAGGGATGCACATAACGTGGGACATGACAAATGGAAGAGGAGGTGGCAAGTCACTTGCTCCGTAACTTTAGGCACACAAAAATCAAACCAACTAACAGGAGTAATTAATTAATTGAAGGTTAAGGGTTATTTTTACCCTGTAAATATTCGTAAAATATCACTCAGCACCCGAAATTTTTTTTTTTATTTCAAAAATGCCCTGGAAGTTTTACTTTGCATCAATTTTACCCCAAGTTAATGGAACCCTAATAGCCCGTTTGTTATATGGAAGTGGTTTTGTTGGAAGTGGAAGTGGAACTGGAACTGGAATTGATACTGAAAGTGAGTTTTAAAATATGTTTGATATGATAGAAGAAAATAGGAAGGGTATAATAGGAAGAAAATCTCACTTCCATGGAAGTGTGACTAGTTCCATAGGGTAAGCCATGGAACCCAAAATGGTGGAAGTGTCACTTCCATGGAAGTGGCTTCTAGTGCACCAAACAACTCATTCTGTGGATTCCGCTTCCACTTCCACTTCTCTAGCCTTAGTTCCAGTGTACCAAACGGGGCATAACTGAACCAAACATTTTGCTGACAT
>QFDD01002076.1:0-24329 GCA_006871305.1 Vachellia collinsii | reverse complement strand
AAGAAGTTAGTGCAATTGGGACAGCATGAATGAACATTTATTTTCAAGTTAAAAGCTTTCAGAAATGCGAACATTCTGAGTTATTATCATTTCTTAAATTAAACTTACTGTCTGAGCTAAGAAACACATAACATTATCAGACTCACCATTCACTATAACATAAGTAAATGCAGATTAAACGTGCTTCCAATATATTCAATTTAATGCATCACTCTAAGCTTCTTGCATCAAGTGATTCATAATTCACATAAGCTGTGCCAAGGATTTGACCAAACCCAATAATGTGATCGACTCCTTCATACATATTCATCATATTGAAATTTACAGCACAACTTTAGTCACTATTCAACCTTTATTCCAGCTTTTACAGTTGAGAGAACCATGCAACTAGTAATACCCAAGAAAATCATAGTTTCCAGGGAGATTGGAAGCATCAGGACTGAGAACAATAGGCAATTCTCTAGTTTACGCTTGATGGCGGCATGTCAAAGTGAACATTGAAATGACAACACCATGATAATTCATAGAATTCTACCAGAAGTATATTCATCAAGAGTTCAAATCAAATTTTAAGTTTTCCATGTTCCCATGGGAAACAACGCATGCAAACATGTTAAAGGTACCTAACTGGGTAACAGCTCAATAAGTGGGCTATTTTTCAAAAGAGTGGTATGTGACATACAGGGGCAAAAACCTTTTTAATTCATTAATCATAAAAATAAAAAAACTGGGTGAATATAATTCTAAATTACCAATGCAACGGGCTTCTTCCATCATTATCAGGAACATCAGGGTCAGCATTCCATTTTGAAACAATGTGATAGAGGAAAGCTGTCTGACCAAATTGAGCTGCAACATGCGTTGTCTGCATAAAGTTTAATATATTTACTTATTCAGTAAATCACCATCTATAGAGAAGTACTCTGTGCTACAGCAAAAAACATAGTTGGGACTTCCAATTTAGCTAGTGCAACAGTTTATATTTACATCAATGTGCAGTTATTGATAGATGGAATAAGTATTTTATGGAATAAATATTCTGATATCATTAGTAGACGAAAGCTTAGGTCCAATTGCTTATGTCCATTGCAACCAATTCTCCAATCAAATCTTAGCATTTAGTCTTTTTTTCTCACTCCATCATTTTCTTAAATATATTGGCTATAATTATATTTTTGATAAATTCCAAGTGTTGATTTAATTGGAAAATTAGTTGTAATGAACATAGGCAAATGGAACTAAGTTTTGCCCTTATTAATATGTGTGTGTGTATTTAGTTCGTATTGAAAAAATAATAGTTGTTATCAACACAGTGAGTAAATTGTCATTTACAAGACGTCCAATAGACTTTTTGCACTACATCCAACAATTTATCACATGAGATTCTTAATGTTATCTTAAATAATAAGAAGGGAACAGATAAAACTAACCTGATACCCATACATATCAGCAGCGCTTGCCCGTGCACCTTCTTGGAGCAAAAGCTCTGCAACCTGGATGGCACCCCGAACTGCACTCCAGTGTAATGCTGTCTGGCCGGTATGATCTGTTGCATTTACATCTGCTCCATGCTGGCAATCAATACATCAAATATTTATTGAGCTTATGTTAAAACCACAACTCAGCTTCATATCTTGCTTAGATGGATGGAAAATAACATACCCTATCTATCATAAAGCCTGACTATGGGAATGTATGGATGACACATTCAATTGCATCAATATATAAGAGATTTCACATTCCGTCAAGAGCAGATGGATGTGGATGACAGTTATGTGAAGAGAGAGATGGTCACAAAAACTGTTCTTTCTTTTTTTAATAAGTTGTTATGTCTCTATCCCTCCCCTTAAATGAACATCACATGAGATCATGTAAATCCCAAACAGATCACTAACAAGCAGAGAGAAGGGTAATTCTTACAATTTCGAGAACCAAAAACACCAGAAGTAACTTCTCTTTTGTGGAAATTCTTAGCTATATTCTTTTGGCCAATGTATGAATCCTTAATTATCAACGGAAGCAAAAAAAAAGTTGTCTACGGAAGCAAAAAAAAAAAGCTGTGTTCGAAAGCCTCCGATAGCATATATAAGAAATAGTAAAACAGATCAATTGATCAGGAAAAAATGTTGTCAAAATTGAAATTAGCTAAAGGGAATGTGGAACAGCAAGGAAGCAGAATGAGACAAGCTCAAATGCAAATAAATCAAACACAATTCAACAAACCCATCAAAGAAGCAACGCATAGAACCTCAATAATGTATTGAGCAGCGGCAGTACGATTGTTAAGTGCAGCCCACTGCAGGGCGTAGTATCCTAGCCCGTCGGGCTCAGAGACGGAGCAACCCTCCTGCTCGACCAATCTATGTAGCTTCTCCAAATCCCCATAAGCCGCAGCGGTATAGACATCGTTCCGCAAGCTCTCCTCACCCAATTCATCACCGCCTGACGCAGTGCCGGAAGCCGCCGGCTGCTGATTCCGGGATTGGACAACCTCTTCAACGACCTCGATCTCGGATGACATGTTCCTCAGGCAACGTTTTGTTCAACGTCAATGCAAGTGTCTCTTGAATTGACCTCCTCACGAATATATCGATGTAAGTTCAGAGGACCGTGGAAATTCTACAATTTAATTTGCATTTCAATCGTAAAAAAAATTGATACCTCGGTTGGTTCGGTGATCTTGAAGGGTTTCCGATTAAAGAATCAGAAACCGAGAATGATTCTTAGGGTTTTTCCGAGAAAGTAAGGGGGAGGGTTTGGGTTGTGGCCGTCCCTGTTGACCCCAAGAACGGTGAAGCGACGATACTATACGTAGCATGAGGATTGGCCAACCCAACAGGGGCCAGAGTTGATGGGACTTGCCAATATCTTGCTTGGTTTGATCTTGAAGGTTGTTTGACATTAAAAATGAAATTTTGACGAAGAAACCAATCTCTGAAATTATTTTTTGGTGTTGACATAAAAACAAACGAATTGTTTCGTTGGCTGATTAAAAAATATATATTTCTTTGTTTCACTGTTTTTGATTTAGCTTTAAAATTTTTCAGAGAATTTGACCATTGAAGAATTAATTATAGAATAGGATATTCATATGTATATAACTGAGATTTCACATTATATACAAATAAACTTTTACATGTACAACTGAGTTTTTATATATATAACTGAAGATGTTCTATTTTACAATTAAACATTCAATTCTTCCAGTTTTTTTTGTCCAGGTTCCCACTTTAAATATATATATATATATATATCTCTTTTTTATAATATAAAGGCAGCTAAGCTTCAAAATAAACTAACAAAAAGGGGAAATCATCACAAGTCTCTTAACAGCCAGATTGCTTATCAAGAAGAAACATTCTCAAACATATATTTGCCATCCTTGGCACTAAAAACATCTCATTAGATCAAATATGCCTGAGTAACCAATACATCACATGCTATCTCTGTCAATCTCTGAATAGCATATCTCTAACCTCAGTTGGAAAGGGTTTAGCTTATTTGTCAATCCTTCAAAATCACTTCTAAAATCACTTTCACATAAGTTGAAATAAAACTTCTCTCACGTATTTATCTCGGATTGTGGATAATCATTTTTTAAAAACTAATCACTTTAAATATATCTATTTATTATCATACATACGCCGTGTGTGTAAAGATAGGGTTAAGTTTGAGGTGATTTTTGCAATTATATGCTTCAGCTTTTCTTTTTGGTTTGAAAATTTGGTAGTGGTTTCCACCTTCCAGTTAGTTTGGACTGATGTGATGACAATTAATCATCGTGGAATTTAGTTAGTTTTTTTTCTTCTATTTTTCTGAGCATCATATGCTTCTAAATAAATGTCTTCTACAAAACACAAGTCAAAATATATTTTAATCAAATCAGTCTCCTACTTTTACAAAACACAAGTCAAAATAAATGCACTCATTTAAATTAGAAGTGGAAAAATTAGTCCATCTTTGACGGAGTCAAGTCTAAAAGCTTGTTCCCTATATCTTTGTCTGGTTCATTGGAGGAAACATAGGGAATGTGATGGAGGGAAGGAAACGGCAGAGAATGAAGGAAAGAAAATAACCTTGTTTAGTTTATATTTGGTTGAGAATGGAAAGAAAAGGAATAAGTGGTAATAATTTACTATTTTATTCTTACTTATTAATTTATATTGTTATTTATATTTTATATAAATTAATTTACAAATTAACCCTAATTAATGCATTAACATTTTTATTTATGATAAATAAAAATTATATTATAAAAATTGAATAATAATATTTTTATTTATAATTATATTTTTCACTTTGAATTTAATAATATATGTTTATTTATAATAATATGTTTTTTAAATTTTTAATTAGTATGTATTATATATTTTAAATTATAATAATATAATTTTTATTTTTAATTAATTTAAAAATAATATGTTTAATTTACACATTAACTCTAATTAACTTATTAATATTTTTATTTATAATAAAATAAAAAATTATATTTTGAAATGGAATAATATTTTTTATCTAAAATTTAATAATATTTTTTGTTATAATAATATATTTACATTGTAAATTGATTTTATAATAGTATTTTTTAATTATAACTATATAATTTTATTTTAAATTAATTTTAGAATAATATAATTTTCAAAATAATTTTCATTATTAATTATTTGTTTTTAAAAATATATTTTATTTGTAATAATTAAGGTTCAAAAAATCGGACTCGGGTATGGAATCACTTAAAAGAGAATTACATGCTTTACCTCAAATTGCGTACAATCACTTTTTAAAAATTAATCTAAACAAACTATTAAAAAAATAGAAATAAGCTTTGAGTCACGAGGGTGGCATGAAATATTAACAGATTACCATGATAATTTTGATAAGGATGGACAAAAGTTTCTCACCCCTCCACTAAATCAAAGTATTCTATGAAATTCAATTCTAAAAAAGAGGCAATAACAACTAAATATTTATACCATCGTTAACAATGTAAAAGAATTAATAATGTTAGCATCACCTGAACAATTTCTTTTTAAAAAATAAAAAAAAGGGCATAAATGGATTGCCTCGTATAAGCCTATTTTTTTTCTTTGTTTTTTTTAAATGAAATTCCAAACCCAACCCTAGCAGTTTTCAAGTCTAAATGAGCTGTTCCATTTCCTCAACTATATTTGTAATTTTCAGAATATTTGGTAAATGAATTTTGCCATCCAAGTCAATCATCTGCTTTCATAATCAGTCTAAAGACACTTATTTGAAAAAGTTAGCTTCTGCAAGTCACTTTGGTTGAAGAATTTTTGACAAAAGTTAGTTTTCAAAATGATGTGCAACCATTGAACCAAAAACCACTTTTATAATAGTGTAAAATAATATATATATATATATATATATATAAGTTACCTATCAAGCTCTAAGATACATAACTATACTAATATAGCAAATAACAATTGAATAGAAAAAGATCATGCTACTTAAGCAAATGACTACTATTTTTTTCTTACACATGTTTAATCATACAAAAAAATTATAAGACAAAACTTTTTTTGATAGTAAGAGAGCACTCAGGCACTAATCACCTGACCCTACATTACAATGAACATTCTGAAGATCCATCAACAAAAAACGTTCCATATGCTCCGGAGGAGTATCCATTATCAGCAACTCGACTGTCATCTGCCAAGCTTCTCTTGCCAAAGCATCTGCAACCATGTTAGACTCTCGATCACACTGTACCAATTCAACCTCCCAATTTCGACTGAGCATCGCCCGAATCTCAACAAAGACACTATAATCTGGATGGTCTGACACTGTCAATGATCGGATAAGATGGAGAACTTCTCCACAATCACTTTCCAAAATGACCCGTCTAAATCCTCCTTCCCATGCAAGTTTAAGGCCCCATAAGACACCCCACGCTTCAGCAGAAATCACAGATCCCATCCCAACTCGATACATGAATCCCTGTATGAATGTCCCATCATGACTCCTAATAAGACCCCCACAAGTGCATGCACCCGTTTCCTCCCGTCTGGATCCATCAGTGTTAATCTTTACTTGACCAGAAGATGGAGGTATCCATCTTGTATTAACTCGGTTTGTGATGTCTGTTTGTAAGGGATTCGAAGAACCCCAAGATAGACAAGCACGCGTACGAGCAATAATCGACGATTCACTCCACGTATGATGTTGAAAAAGTCTATCATTTCTAGCTAGCCAGATATGACGACAAAGCATCGCGAACCAAAGGCGAAATTCAAATCCTTGGACCAGCTCCCTCTGTGCAATGCACCAAGACATCCATTCATTGAAATTAAGTTCACCAAAGAATTTGCTAAGCCATTTTCCAGGTATGACACGCATCCACAAAGCATACGTCACAGGACAATCCCGAAGAACATGGAGCATAGATTCTTGATCTCCCATGCAAATCTCACAAACTCCAGAAGAGTGCAAACCACGCTGAAACCTTACCAGATTGGTGAAAAGCCGACCATGAACGCAAAGCCATAAAAACATACGATAGCGTTGAGGAACACGTAACTTCCAAATGAACCTCCAACAACCCCGACCATGTGATTGCGATGGATTTGCAATACGTTTATAGGCAGACTTGATAGAGAACTTCCCATCATTAGACCAACGCCACACCGGGGAGTCCTCTCCATTAGAGATAGAAATTCGTACACGTCTGATCATAGCAAGGACATTACTTGGTAACAGATGAGCAAACTTTTGCCAATCCCATTGGCCAGAAGCTGAAATACAGTCGGATACCTTCCATTCCATAGCCTCCTCTGGAATAGGTTGAGTCACTAAATTGTCTATTTTTTCCAATTGCAAATGGTTATTTTTTCGATTTTTAAAACTATTATCATTTAACTATAAAATTAACATGAAAAAAAGGATACATAGCTATGTGTAATTGAAAAACTTAATATAAATATGATCCTAAGTTATAATAAATAAACTTAAGCATCTCCCATCCCTTCCCCTTTCCTTCAACTAAACACATCTAGCCTCCACTTTTGAAGGCAAGGGAAAGAAGGCCTTCCCCTCCATTTTTATAAATCAAACAATGTGAGTGGAATTGTATTTGTAACACCCGTCAGGATTAGAATTAGATTAATGAAAGCAAGTGCTTAATAAGCTGAATTTGGATTAGCTATTTTAAATGATTTTTTTGGTTGTACAAGATTAATATATTAAATGTGTTTTTTCAAGATGTTTCAAGCCCCTAGCTTTAAGATTTTTTTTTAATACACAAATGAGACTAATGCCCTAAAACGTTAAAAAAAAAAAAGGCAGTTTGAATAAGCTATGATAGAAGTTATTTTCTAACCGAATGACTTTTGAAAAATGTGAGTAGGGTAGAAGTTATATTATATGATGTGATTTACGTTTGGGTAATAAATAATAAAAGTGACGTTTTTGTGAAAAGAAAAACTTGTTTGGATAAATGTTTGAGAAATAAATTTTAATGAAAAATAACTTAAAATGATATGAATCTTATTATAAATAACACATATTAATATATATATATATTATTTTATATATTGTCATAATTGTAGGAAAAAATGAAATGATAAAAAATAAAAAATGTACCTATAGTATAGAGAAAATTTTTAAACTACTTATGATAAAAAAAAATTAAAACTACTAAAACAGATAATTAAAGAGGGAATTACACTCATGTCTCAGGTAAAAGAATTTATCACTACAAACTCTCAAAGAATCATCAAATGAATATGAAGTTCCAAGGGAATTGATTGTGATAAAATTTAAATGTATAATTACCAACTTACCCCTTTTCATTTAGGGAAAAAGGAATAGAGAAGGAGGGTTTTGTGCTTCTCACTCACACGAACTCTCATAATTTGTTTGATTCAATTACAAGAATTATATGTAATTTTAATATATTCTATTGATTATACTATTTGATTGATATAGTAATACAATTAAATGTAATTCTAATTATAATGGATTACATCAAATCATGTAACTTTATTACATAGCTTTTATCCATATAATCTCAATTACAATTTATATGAATTAATATATAAGTATTTATATCTTTCATAAATCATTATTTAAACATTTATATCATTTATTTTTAGTATTAATATAATTAAAAAAATTTATTTTATAATTTTTATCTTATATAATTAAAATATAAATTTCATTTCACAATTTTTCGATAAGATATCAAATAAATACTCATTTAGTTGCATTTCATTCCCAACCATTGGATTCCATTGTATCCCGTGATCTCCTGAACGGGCTATCAATTTCTCGCTGTCTTCGCTCTCAGTCTCGCTGCTCACCAGTGCTCGTCATCTCCGCTCTCTCATCGCTCTCAGATCGTCAGCGCCCTCACCCATTCTGAGCTTTTGTGTTCATCTCGTTTAGTTCGGTATGTTTTTCATTCTTCAATTTCTGTACAAATAAGACCAAGTTTAAGATGGTTTCATCAAATCACCTCTAACACTCATTCAAAAGCCTGTGAAGAGATCTCTTTATTAGTTGGCCCGATTTCAATGTAAATAAAACCAATGTCATGAAATGGGTAGGTATCTATTTATGCTTTTTCCCAGAAAAGAAGCGTTTGAGCCAGGAGTTGCGGAAGTCTATAAGGGATTTATTTCTTTGAAATTTCCATTTCTCGAAATGTGTTTGTTTTCGGTGAGTTTGCTGCTGAGATTGATTACTCATGGCTTTTGAAATTTGACGTAAACTTGTGAATGTGCATATTGCTTGAGTTCTTCTTGTATATGTTCCTTCCTTGTTTGGCTTAAGCGTGAGATTACTGCAGGCATCTGGTTTTATATGCTCTCCCTCAACAACAGATTGGCTTAAAGTTGGAGGCAACGTGAGAGCATTCTAGCTTGAAGGGGCTTTATGGGTATAAAGCATTTTGAAATAAGGCATGCTAGTGAAATCCATGATTTACAATTTACAAAATAAACATGTGAGTTAGGTTTTAAATTGATTTACATAGAATATGTTTGGGAATAGCTTTTTAGAAAGTGGAATGCATTCCAGAGCCTAAAATGCATTTCGGATAAGTACTATTAGATAACACATTTTGATTAAAGTCCAAAATGCATTCCAGAACTCAAAAGTCAGAAGAAAAAAAAAACTCATTTTAATCAGAATACATTTTAGATCGAGACTTGAACATTTAAAGTTACAACTTTGGATATTTCAGATTACAATCTAGATGTGAAAATTCTAAATCATGATCTAGAACATTTTTAATTACTTTTTATCATTTTTGTTTTTTCCCAAATTTTATCCCAATATAAAATAAAAAATATATGTATATATATTAATTATTTAATGAGATTAATTTCTTAAATTAAATCACTTTCCATTAAAAATCACTTTTACAACGTTTATCTAAATAATTTTTTCATTTTTCAAAATAAATTGTGAACAAAATTATTTTCTACAGATAAGGTTGCAAACATGTAGGTCTAACACTCACAAAGACAGGTCCAACACGACTGAAAAGCTCCACCATGCTTTTACCCCTGAAAAGGCTACTTTTAGGACCACTGAAGAAGATAGTACCATCCATTGACCATTGGAGAATCTTGACATGGATTTTAACCCACTTATGGTGGTGGCTGCCAAGTAGATATTCCTCTCTCTCTAGATTTGGTGATGCAATCTGTATAACATCATTAATCTGAACAATACATTTCCAACTCATACTAATAGATTTTGGTTTTTCAAAATCACTGTTGAAAGTTAAACTTGTTCCTCCATGTCCACAATTTCCACACAGCCGCACCCCCATAACAGGTTTTAATTCGAATTCATGTCTCTTCCCATTTGTTTAGACATTGAGGTAAAGGAGCAGCCAAAAAAAAAAATTAGAGAATAAAACAACCATATGAAACGTCATATGGGCTGAAACGATTTTACGCTGACATGAATAAAACATGGCCCAATAGCCATCCATAAAGAACCATGGAAGCTCACCATGTCCGCAAGTTTGATATAGAGCATGTTGGGCAAAACTTCTGAAGAATAGCTTCTATTTCGGATTGCGTAAAATTATTTTTGGAGTAAAATAGATTTTAGGGAAGAAGTGATTGTGAAAAAAATGAATATGCTTGGTAAAGCTTTTAGATAATAGCTTTGGGAATGTAAAATAATCAGAAATGGTATAAAGTAAAACATTAAATTTTTAATTTAATTGTAGCTCAAAAATTACATTGATTTTTTTTAAAGTGAATGAATTTTCAAAATAGTAGTTTTTTAAAAAATTATTTATATTTAATTAAAATATTTAAAATAACAACTTTAAATATCTATTGTTAAACAAAAAATTAATGTTATTTTATTTAAGATATATTTCTGATAGTAAAAAAAGTAATATAATAATTCTTTTTTAATTTTAGCACAAAAAGTGACATTGAATTTTTGTCAAATTGAATAAATTTTATAATTACTATTTTGTAAAAAATTATTTTCACTGAAACGAGACAGCAGGCATGCTTTTGTGAAATTAGACAGCAAACGTGCAGCTACAGGAAGGCGTCGTGCTTCTGAAACAATGGCAGGGGCAGCTTTTACTAATATTAAAAATAGGGTTGGCAACTTTCAAAAGCTGAATTGAGTTGCTTCTAGCCATAACTTTAAGTGATTGTCCAAAAAAATATGTATGTTTGGCAATCACAACAATTAAACCTTGGTTTCCTCTCAATAAGTGCTTTTTTAGTGATTACCAAACACACACATAGTGTTGTAAAATTACGTTAACATAAGTTGAGATAAAACTTTTATTATATATTTAATTTATAAACCTAAATCATGATGGAAAATTAACATCTACCGATAATCCAAATAGGCACACTATGGAGTTTGCTAGGGGAAAGGATTAGTCTCTTATAATGTGGTGAACCAAGAATTGAAGTCGCACTAGAAGGGATATCTACAATGCCTCGAAAGTATAGTTTATGACCAATGGGGTTTGAATCTCAAGGAAGCGGCTAATTCCTTACAATATGGTAAATTAAAATTCAAACCTTCTATTAGAAGAGGTACCCATATTTAATGCCGAATAATACCTTGAATAAGTTGCCTACATTACGAGAATACTTATACTTTAACCAAAAAAAAAATTATGAATTTCAATCCTATCCTCGTTATTTCCCTCTTTCTTCCCATCTAATCTTTTCTTTTAATTAAAAATGGAAGAATTTGGATTTAATATTTGATAAAATTATATTATAATATTGTGTTAAAAATAAAAATAAATTGTTAAAAAAATTTCTGTACAATTCAACATCCATGTCACAAAATCAACTTACAATTTCTTGAATATTTAGAGCTTTTATCTTGTGTTCGAACTTTTATAGAAGTAGGTTAAGGAACTGTGAAATATTTACTCAATTAATTTTAAAATTTCACATGATTTCTTATTTTTATTTAGATATTCACATTCACCCCACCTAGTCACCATTTTGCATGAAATTCTAGAATATTTTATAATTGGATGATGATGTATGATTAAATAATTAAATAAAATCATTATATTAAAAATGTGAATATTTTATTTGGCATCTAAATATGTTGCTATGAATTTCGTTCATTTTAACATCATCACACTATCTTATATACACCAATCAATGATTTGGGTTGACCAAATTTTATAAACCTAATTTAAATCAATGGTTAAATTCCGAGTACAAACCTCAATTGTCTTGAATGTGGATCCCATTTGTTCACTTCAACGTTCATATATTGGCGTGATTGCGTGAACATTGCTATTACTATTGCTACTTTGTAATTAGTGGTGTCATCTGGTTGGAAACAATGCACTTCACTGTATCTAAGTATTTTTTTTAAGGGAAATATGAACCATAATTTAGTGTTAATACAATATTTGAATTTTAATTTTATTTTCATTTTAGTTTTGATTTCTCAAATTTAAAATAAGTGGTTGGGTCCTTCACATGGAACAATGGTTTATATTTTTATTAGATTATAAAAATAAATGTTTTAAATAAAATGAAATTTGATGAACCAAGACCAAAATGAAGGTAAATTTAAAGAGTAAAAGATTTTATTAATCCCTTAATTTATTACATTGCAAAGGACTTGCCCATTCTAATATAGTCAAAACCAACCCGTCATTAGTTATTTGTTACTATATCTTATTTTTAATATAAGAGCTAATTAAATTTTGTTTGAGAGATTAAGTGAATTAAATACATTGCTTAAAAGTATTTGTATTTATTTTTTTCTCTAAATTAATTTGTTTCATATATAAATTGATAGATAATATAATTTTATCCATATATAAATATTTTTAAGTAGGTTATTTAACTTTTCTAATTCGCCCAATAAAAATGAATTATTTTTTATATTAAAGACAAAAGGTAATACTTTTTTTTTTTTGATAACTCAAAAGGTAATACTTTAATTAATTAATGGTGGACTACAATGATCTATTATTACGTAATCAATTTTCATGGTGGTCTTGTGGAATAAACTGCTCCTTCCTTTATCTGTTAAATAGAATTATATAATTAATTTACAAAGTATTACTAAAATTAGTTAATTATAAAAATGTATATTATTTTTAAAGAATCTATTTAATAATTTTCATTGGAATTTATTTATAAAATTTCCCTTAATATGTTTAATTAATTAGGATAGTACGAAGGAAAATCATAAATTTAAAAGATAAAATATATTAAGATCTTATGTTTAAAATTGAAGTTAACTTTTTAATTTGCTCCTTTTTTTAGGATGAGTGGAAGTATTTAGTTTTTTATTTTCTAAAATTTAAATTTTAATATCAAGATATCCCTTTATTTAAGATCCCCAAGAATTCCGTTACTTGGATGAAGTACAGATGTGCAAATCTTTTAGCCAACGGATGATGTACAATTTGACTCAATCTAAAATCAATTTTAATATTCATAAATAATATAGCCAACAAATTTTTAATACACTTAAAAGCGCATCATTCTAATTAATTACTTGCTTTGGCGAGGGTTGTAATTGATTATTTACATATAAAGTTATTTTTTAGATTTTATATAATACTTTTTTATTAATTAATATAAAAGTTTGTTGACTTTTTAATGAGATTAAAAAAATTAAATAATTAATTAATTAATATTTATATATATCATTATATCATACACACACTCTTTATAACTTAGAAAAATTATTTTTAAAAATAATAAATATATCAGTTAATTATTTTTTTATATCTAATTATTATATAAAAATTTTATTTCTGAAGTTTACACAATTTTTATTCTTAAAAAAAAAAAAAACTGAACTTCCCAGATGAGCCACTAGGGTTTACTCCAACCGGATCAAACGCCTTTGCCCCCTAGGGCCCTGGACTCTCTCTCCCCCTCCCTCCCTCCATCCACTGTCAGACCTGTTCCTGTCATCACTGTCTCTCACTGCAACGTTGGTCTTCTTCCACCTCTGGTTTAGGGCTTAATTTCACAGCTTTTCTCTTCCTTAGCCTCTTCCAATCTTGGTTTTCCAGAATGGAGGTTTCTGCGCTTACCTTTGTGGACAAGGGGATTTGGATAGGCTCTCTGATGGAGGCTCTGGCAGTTGAGACTGTTCTTGCTGCTGGGAAATGCCTCGTCTGGCTTCTTCAAGTGGTATTGTTGCCCTTCTCTACTTTGTTTATGGGATTTATTTTTTTATATTATGTCTGTAATTCATGTTCATCGCGCAATTAGTAGGATTTATTCTGGAAATTGCTGCTTTAATTTCATGTTCTTGCTATTCTTTCTTGGTTTATCAGAGTCATACTTTTAGTTGTATCTGTTGTGTAGGTTTCAATTACCCTGTCATTTATTTACTAATGGCTTCTATGAATAATTTAGGGATCTCACTGGAACTTTCCCTTCTATTTCTGCCTTTTTGGCCAAATGCTTTCTGTGCGTCGTATTTTCTTCTATGGATGTGCTACGCTAAAAATTTCCCTGCTTTGTAGAATGTAAATGGTAGAATTGGTTCATGACTTCATGTTATACTTGGAAACCGTGATGCACAAACTTCTTCACTGGCTATTCTTCTTGATGTTTCTACGAAACAGAGGGTGTCTATATACTGAGGTTTCATTGTTCATTTGTGATCCAAAAACTTAGGTGGGTTACTTAGTTGGGTGCTAGTGAACGGCTGGTATTTCAATTTAGTCAGCGTTGTACGTGTTAAAGGAGATGACAATGTTTAAAACGTCACCTTTGCCTTTTCTTTCCTTGTGTACAATTCAATCATTGTTTGCTTTGCCCTTCAGTATTTAGCAATGGCAGTTATACGAACAAGTCTGCTAGTTAGTTGCCAGGCTCCAGGGGATTCAAGATGCAATTTGGGGCCTCCTATACTTGTTGCATTATTCATGATTTAACATGGTTCAGGATGCTTTGTTTCATTTGCAACAATGGTTCACAATATAAAACGCTTTGCTCTTGAAGAAATGTGATAGCAATACAACATATGTGGCGAGAAAAATTATAACATAAGGTCTCTTGCATATTGTATCTATATCAAGTCCTAGCTTGGTTCTCCAGACTTAGGTCTGTAAAAGGTGAATTGTTCCTGCTCTGTGTTCTATGGCTAGAAAAGGGCATTTCACGCTCAATGACTCTGATCTCTATCCTTTCATTCATTTCTCCTTCTTTCTTGCAGTTTCTAGTATTTGAGAATTATGTGCTATAAACTGTAGCTGTTGAGAAGTCAAATTATGTCTTCTTAAATTGTAAACGTACATGCTCATACTATCTGCAGTTGTTTTCCGACATTTTTTATATGCTATGATTAGTAGGCTTAATATCATTTTGAGGAGATTAAAGTAGACTGAATTTTTTTAATCTTTTTTGGCTATTGATTAATGTAGACTTGATACAATATTTTCACACTGAATTGATATTTGGGTTCTCATGTTCTGTATCTAACGCAGACTGAGTCTCTGTTGATTGATGTCAGTCATTCAGTGTCACTGAAGTTCACTCGAATGGATGGAAGGTGAAATTATTTTTTGCAACTCTTTATAGGGTACTTTTTTTATGTAGACTTGGAATGCCCATTTTATCTCAATGTTACATGTTAATTCTCTTTCAGGTTTCCTTTAAATGAACTCATGAGGGGAAAACATGCTTTCATAGAATGCAAGGATGGTAGTGATGAAGATGATGATGAAGATGACCAAGATGAGGAAGATGCAGATGATCAAGATGATGATGATGATGATGATGCAGGGGATGAGGACTTTTCAGGTGAAGGTGAGGAAGAAGCAGATCCTGAGGCCAACGGTGCAGGAGGAAGTGATGATGGGGAAGAGGACGATGATGACGATGGAGATGAAGATGATGAGGAGGATGGGGAGGATGATGATGAGGAAGAAGAGGAAGAGGAAGAGGATGAAGATGATGATGAGGTCCCCCAACCACCTGCTAAGAGAAGAAAGTGAGATAATCGAGGATTATACTAGTAGGTACATTGTTTTCTTCTTATCCCTCTGTAATGCTTTCTCTCAGTCATGCTTAGTTCTTAGGACAGTTCTTTTATCCTCCTTCTGGATGGACCTGCTGTTTTACCTTGTGTCGAAGATCATAACATCATAAATTAATGTATTGTTATTTGTGATTTTCTTAGCTGGGTGATGAGTAGACAAGACTTGGTGACACATTCTTAGCATCTATTTAATGAAATGGGTTATGTACTGTTTTCCCCATGTTTCAGATGTAAAAGGATGGTGAGATGGTCCAAGGATTGGTGAAAAAAAATTAATAAAAGCCATATCAGATCAGCTAGTTCGACGAAAAAATTGGTGAACCGATTACAACGCCAGCCCTTTACAGAATTATCCAGCCTCTCGCTACGAACAGAAAAATTGGTTCTCTCCTAATAAAGCTTCATTTTTTGAAAAAATTGACGGGAGGAAAAAGGAAAATAAAAATGAACAAATCAATGATAAGTGAATGTGGTTTATTCATGAGTCCTTAAATGTGTTAGATATTATTTCCTTTACTTATTCACATGCAATTCTCCCAGAAAGTTATAACTCACTGGCCAGACTTTTTATGCAGGCAAGTTCTCTCCTCCTTCCTCTATTTCTATTTTCTGTTTGGACCTTTTTTTTTATAAACTAAAGGAGCATGTTGTCACGGGGGACATCCAGGGAAGTCCCACATCGGATAGGTGTGGAGGGGTTCTGGGTTATATAAGCATGGGCGCTACACACCCCACTAGATGCATCTTTTAGGGAGAGGGTAATGGCCCCGTGACAAGTGGTATCAGAGCCGACCCGCTCAAACTCCGATGTCCCGCTAAACGCCCCTCGGGGTGTGGGGTAGGTAGGGGGCCCCACTGTGACGAGGGCGTCACAGGATTGGGTGGGGGAGGATGTCACAGGGGACATCCATGGAAGTCCCACATCGGATAGGTGTGGAGGGGTTCTGGGTTATATAAGCGTGGGCACTGCACACCCCACTAGATGCATCTTTTGGGGAGAGGGTAATGGCCCCGTGACAATGTACTACTAGTCTAAAGTTATAAATGAGATTGAACTTGTGACATTTCACTATAAGAGGAGCTTACATGGAGTTTGTAGCTACGTAGTTCATTCTCTATGCAAGTGCATTATTCATCCTCTGTTTTAGCCCCCTCCAACTTCCATTGATCAATGGATTCTTCATCCTCTGTTTTTAGATGTATTAAGCTCTTGTAAGTTATTACTTACCTTCTGTTCTAACGATTCAATAATGAGCAAAAGATTATTGCTTGAAGTTTGATTTTTTTTAAAATTTTATATTATCATTGGTTAGCAACAATTCCAAAGGCAAGACTCAGCTGCAATATCCTACTTAAATGACAATGAATGCACTTAAGCTCACTAAACACAACAATTGAAGTATATCAATCTGTTCGTTGTTAGGAGCCTTCCCTTTGTGATCAGCCACATAATATGTGAATTTTACTTTAATCACAATGGATGCACTTTAAGCTCACTAAACCCAACAAAATCCCCAAATAAGATGCAAAATAGCATGATAAAATAGGGATTTGTCACAAGGCAAACACCATTTTGGTAACTCCCTGCACAAATATGCTTCTCAAATTAAATCCATCATTAGTTAACTCCAATACCAACTTAGGAGGACCGTTATATAGCCGGTAGACTTCTCTTTGTTATTAGAATAACAAGGACAGATTAATATTAAATTTTCAAAGTTTTGATTTAAAATTCAAAACAATATATCAATATCACTATATAATATAAAATTTATAGTTTCATTATATATTTTTCAGTCATGAATATTACACTTCATTTCTCGAAACACATCTTTTTAATACGTTGTGAGAGAAGAATAGAGTAATTGGGCGATTTTAAGTGAGATGAAACTTTCTATTCACTCATGGAACTTGGCAGTTTGGAGGACCATCATGACTCCTCTCTTCTCTCCAATTCATGCATTTATTATTAGTTTATGGTTAGCTATATCTTTCAACACATCAACAACCGTTCATTCTACTTTGAAAGGTTTTGGAAGTATGAGGCCTCAAGGCTTGAGTCCACGTAAATGTAAACTTTTTTTAGTGACCTTAATTGAATTTGAAAATGTTCGAATTTGATTCAGTTAAATAACTATATAAAAAGAAATAAAGGGAGAATTGCCCTCGAAAGATAAATTATCACTGTCAAATCCCATAAAATTATTAAATTGATATGAAGTTTTAATAAATCTGTAGAATATTTATTGAAGTTGTGAAAAGATGATTTTACCCTAATTTGATATTAGTAGCATATTAACTTATCAATTAAAGCGCTTTCACTTATTATTGGTTTTGTATTGTGACTTGTCATACTCTAATTAACTTGTCAATTGTGGTACATTGACTTGTTTTTAGTATTACCATAACTTGTCTTGCCTTCTCATTAGTGTGGTATATGAACTTATCAATAGCACAATAACTTATCTCGTTTTATCATTAGTGGCATATATTTGTTAATTGACTTATCCCTTGAAACTCTATCAATTTCATGATTTCATAAGACTGATGACTTATCCTCCTTAAACCTTCCGTGTAATCCCCCAAAAGAAAAAAAAGAAAAAGCTATATATCCTCACACATCTACTAGGATTGTTATGACTTGTGAATAATTTAGCCTATTACATATTTAAGTGTTAAAACATCAATGTTTTACTTTGGAGTTTACCCAACGCATTAATTAAAGCAACGCATAAAATGGTTTTCGGTCTGTTTCTACTTTCTATACTTAAAAAGAGATAAAAAAACTGATTAACGTACTCAATGGATTAATGAAGTAAACTAAAACAACAAATGTTTTCATTCAACATACATAGGTTTCTTCTTTCATTATTGCATGCAAGGAACGTACCTGAGGAACTGTAACACAAAATTAATTTCTTCCCATCTATAAAAATCCTGCACAAAACACACCTTAGGCAACACCACAACACATCGATCTATCGAACCATGGCAGGATCCAAATCCTCAAACATTATTTTCTTATCAGTGCTTTCTTATGCAGCAGCCACAGTACTGTTTGTGTCAATTCTGAACAACGTCGTCCCAAAAGCTCAAGCCTACAAAGAAGCAGCAGTAAAGTGCTTAACTTTCCTAGCCGACGTACCAGGTGGCAAAGACTATTGTACAGGCTTTCTAGAACCTTCTTCTTCTTCTGCTGCTGCTGCTGCTCCTCCTCCTTCGAATGATTGGGGTGACGATGTTGAACAGTGCTGGTCGTCTCTGAAGAAGATAGAAGGTTGTGTGGGGGACATATTCTTTGCACTGTTTCGTGGTAACTTTGATAAGATTGGGAATGATTGTTGCAATGCTGTTGAGTCTCTTGCCTTCAATTGTTTGCTTCAGATGTTCCCTTGGAACCCAATGTTTCCCACTTCGCTCGTCAGTTTTTGTAAGAACCATTAATAATCAATGAGCACCAATGCCCTCTGGTGGCTTTTATGATGAAATATGAGTCCTATTCTTATAAAGTGGATCAACACTTTTATTGGTAGACAGAGCCTATTATAACTCTTTTTGAGCTTAGTGGTACAAGATGTTCCCTTTACGTGGCATGGAGTTCAATACATACAAGTGAAATATCTTTGTTAAAGAAAAGTCTAATAACTAATTTGATAATATTAAAAAGTTAGCTATAGTTACTTCTAATAAATGGATGTTGACTTTTCTAAATATATTTATTAGCCATGTGCATTTGAACTATCTCTTTATATGAAACCCTTTAAAATATGCAATCAGTAATGATATGTTGAAAACAATATTATAAATTTGAAAATAAAATCAGTAACTTATATTTAGGATTAAAGTAAATTCTTTATACAACTCTTACATTAATGAGTACAAGGAGAGTACATTCATTCAAAAGAGGATTATTTTTTTTAATTCTTTTTATAAGTAACAACTACCTAAATCATACAAAACGAATTATAAATTAAAATTAGTTAAAAGTAAAAATGTGTCATAAACGCTATTTTTTTTCAAATATACCTTATTTACGAAAATGATGGGTGCGAGAGAGAATGAGTGTAAATTATATATATATGGGAGAAACATGTAATTAATTGAGAGTAAAAATGAAAAAGATGTATTAAATTTTTTTGACAACGTCAAATTTCTGCTTCCCTCCCTCTATAATAAGGCAACAACTAGCAAGTTTTCTTGGTTCTTTTAACAAGTTACTTGCAAGTTTTCAAACAGCCATAAATATTGTTTTCCATACATGCCCATATTTAATTAGGTAGTAGGAGAGAATAATAATTAACATGATGTTTGAGTTTAGTGTAATTAACATGAGTAATATCAAAAATCATTTGAATTTTAGAACAAAACTAAGGCGTTTAACTATTTTTATTAATATATAAGTGAGAAGTGACTTATAAGAACACATGAGTACAGAATAGTACTCTATCATTAAAATGTACGATTGCAACGATCCGTTGGATTATGATTTAATGAAGAGAACAAGCGATGGTGGAGGAACTAGGAGTCAAAGGGAAAGAGTTATCCCAAGCATATTTAAAAGTGACTGGTTTGTTGTAAACCGGTTGACCGTTATTAACAAGACAAAGACCATCACTTGAAGCTTCAAACACAGAAGGATCAACATTCTCCACTGTCCGAAATCCATTACAGTTCAACTTGAGATCCATTTGAACACAAGAACACTTGTTTTCGATCGTCACAATCCATTCTGGTTTGTTCTGCACAGTCGCTCCTGTCTTACGTTGGCTCACTGATATGTCTTTGAATGAGCAGTTCACAGCTTTGCCTGCAAAATTATTATTAATGCAATAACGTTAATAATGTAATGGAGAATCCAGAATATATAACAGGGTAAATGCCTAAATTTGTTTCGGAAGTTTTTACCCAAAAATAATGTTGTCTGGAAGTTTTTTTTTATACCCTCTCCATTAAGAAGGTAACGATTGATTATTAAAAAATGGCTGTTAATTGTTAATATCTTGAACACTACGGCTAACCTTGCTTAATTTTACACTTCTGAGGCAACTTTGAATTTAAAAAAACTTTAGGCAAAACCTCTGAACAAGTTTGTACATTAATCCAATATACTACTTCCGATTTTTAATATAAGAGCTAATCGACTTTTGTTGAAGAGATTAAAGAAACTACATACAGTACTTAAAAATATTTATATTTATCTTTTTTTTGTAAATTGTTTTTTTTTTTGTCTTACAAATCAAAAGATAATCTAATTATATACATAAATAAATATTTTTAAATAGGGTATTTATATTCTTTAATCTCTTCAACAAAATTTACCTGATTGGAGAAGAGGTAGTAATAAATTGTGCTTGAGGGATTTTTTTTAGGATATTAAGAATTTGAATTTTTTTAGGCAAATACATGAACAATATTTTTTTTTTTTGGCCAAATGCTACACTTTTGAAAATATTTAGGCAAATGCTACAGTTAAATTCGTTCTTCAGGTGAACGAGTTTAAATTTATACTAAAGATCAAATTCAATACATCTTTTTTTTATTAAAAAACCCCAAACCCGTTCAACAAGTGTATAAATAAGAGAGTATATAAATTATAAATGTAATATTTTTCATTTTTCATGTCTGTCTTTTTATCAAAATATTTTATAGAGATTTATTTTTTTTTCTACAAGATTAGTTTGAAAGGATTTAAAAAATAAAATTTTTTTGCCGAAAATGGATTTAAAAATATTTTTTTTATTCAGGGAGGGGGAGGGGGAGCATGTCCAACCCCAAACTCGTTCACTATTGAACTCGTTCTTCAGGTGAACGAGTTCAGTACAAATTTAAACCCGTTCATCTGAAAAATGAGTTTGACTGTAGCATTTGTTTAAATATTTTTAAAAGTGTAGCATTTTGTCCAAAAAAAACATAATGTTCACGTATTTGCCTGGAAAAACCTAAGAATTTGTGTACGTACCATGGGAAATGAGGCTGATGAGAACAAGCAGTATGCCCACAATTTTGGCGATGGTAGCTGCCATTTTTTGGTTTCTGCAACAAGAATAGAGCTTCTGTGATGGAGATTTCAATATGTTGGTGTGTGATTTGTTATTTATTGGGAGAAAAAAGATGAGGCAAGATATTGAATATGGGATATTAATTACCAGTTGATACGGTAATTAATGTTTTGTTAATTATTAATTACGTTTGGTTCTTTCTTATTTATTATTTAAGTCGATTTATTTCTCTGTCTTAATTAATGACGCCCGATATGCAGCAGAATCACCGTTTTAATTGTGTGGCATGGCTGTAATATAAATTGAGGAGTGCATACTAATTATACACTTGGCTCATATCTTATGCAAATTTTCGATCACACTTATTATTTTATAATTATTAGTTGTTATTTTTTTCATCACTATTATCAAGCATCAATCAATCAACCAACTTTAATTATAAAAATTTATAATACCCAATTGTTTACTCACTTATAAAAAATACAAGTCGGTTACATAACATTAAATGTTATCTCTTATATTAAATATACAATATTACTAACAATTTTTCAATATTATTTCCTTCCTTCTGTTTACACTAATCACCAACAATCAAAATATTTTCCTTCAATTGATAACTTTCACAAATGGTGATTTCCTAAATTAATCACGCAATTATATTTAAATGTCATTGAATTTGAAAAAATTATGTCCAATAAATATGATTGAGATTAATTATCTTCTTCATGTGAACAAATCTATTATAAAGGTAATGTTCATATTCATTATCATTTGCACGTTAATCATCAAACTCAAAAAGACATGTGCCGTATTCTTACCAAACGGTTTTTCACAATGGTATTCGATGAGTTTTTAGCTTGACTTAGGTGAATAGCAAATACACCATCTTTGCATATAGAAATATATTCTTTGTAAAAATTCTTACCTGTGTGTACTTCAGAATTCCTCAGCATAATGAACATTTATTGATTACAATAAGCTCTCACATGAGGAAGATAGGATTGTAGTATTCAAAGAAATACAAATAAAGGAAATCATATCCTTAAAAAAGTAAAATCACACAATAAACATAGTTTTGTAGTATTATATGTATAAAAGCTCCACAATAATCTTCACTATAGGCACCTTACGTTTCAAATTTCAAATAATGATAATAATAAACATTTTATAAACATAATGTTTAATAATACTATAATTATAACTTAAAAAAAAATACCATAATTATAATTTGTTATATTTCTAACCAAAAATTAGTAGACCATTTATTCATGATTATAAGATATAAATAATCTTAAAATTGGGATATCATTAAATTTAAAATGAAATTACCTTTGATTTTCATGAATGATGGTAATTACCTCCATGAACAACCAATCAGATTTTAAAACAATAAATTCACTATTTTAAGATATATTAAATATTTTAAAAATTTTAAAAGGAAAATTATTGGGTTATTATTAATTGGGATATTAATTATTAATCCGTATCAGTTAGGATAATAAAATTAAAAAATGAAATCATACCCACAAAAAACCAATTAGACTTTGAAATAATAGATACATATATTTTACAAATTGAATAATAATTTTGAAAATGTATCAACATTGATATCATATTATTAAGCAACCAATTAGAATTAAAAACAATAAATTCATTATTTCAAAAATGCATTAGAAATTTTCAGAAATTTAAAAAAGGAAGTTATTGGGTATTATTAGTAGCATATGAACGCTTCCTTTGCAATCAATAATACTTGATTCATTTACCTATTTATCAAAAAATACAAATCGGATTTCATAACATTAAATTTTGCCTCATAATATTAAATACACAATATTACTAACAATTTTTTGAATTGTTTCCTTCTATCTATTTACACTAATCATCAACAATCAAAATATTTTCTTCATTTGAAAATTTCCACAAATGACGATTCTTAAATTGATTAGGCAATCATATTTTTATGTTATTGAATTCACGAATATTATTCCCAATAAGGTCATTAATGATATATCATTACAAATTTGAATTTAAAAGGTGATAGTTGAATTTGATATTAATACTCCATGCATGCGTTGAAATAAAATTGTCTATCATTAATGATGATTGATTTAGGCTTATCCAGGGGTTGTTTGGTATAAGGGGAGGGAAATGGAAGGAAGGTAAGCTTTTTTGGTAGAATTGGGGATAAGCCCTCTATTGAAAAATTAATTGTAAATAGGACATTCTAAAGATGCAACTGAGCTTCCACGTTATGTGCAATTTGAACTTCTACATTGTACAACTGAACTTTCACATATGTAATTGCGCTTCCATAAGGGTTCAATAGTAAGTTTTATTCTCTAATTAATTCCTCAATGGGGGATTTATCCCCTATTCTCCCAATTTCTTTTGAGTTTATTTTAAAAAATACAGAAGTGGGGTTAAAATTTTTTAATTAATTTTTATTACTCTTTTATCTTATATCTTCTCTTTATTGAAATTTGGGAGAATCTCAATTAAATTCAATATCAAAATTTAAACTCCGGTTAACACTTTTAACAAATTCATAAATAGGCTAAGAGGCCTAATTAAATATTTTTGAACATTGTTAAAAGATCAAATCCACCTTTGTAGTTAAAAAGGAAAATCAACTAGCAAGATTTAATTAAATCTTTTTCATTTATATTTATTTATGTTTCTGTTTTATTTTTTTTAATAAAATCACTTAACTTTGATACACTAACATTGTTACTTTATAAAATACAGTTAGCGACCTAATAGTCAATTTCTACTGAAATTATAATCCCTATGGTCCTTTATATAAGTAACAAGTACTTGAATCACACAAAA
>QFDD01002075.1:0-18437 GCA_006871305.1 Vachellia collinsii | reverse complement strand
CTCAAGATAATTCTTCTAAAATGAATTATTGATTTCGGATCTGCAAAACATTTCATTTCATTTGTGAGAATTCAACAAGAAGTGAAAATTAGTTTGTCTCGAATTTAAGAAGTATATATCAGGTGATGCGGCTCCTAGGAGATGGATTGAAGGTGTTGTGGCCGTGGTCGAAAAACCTAGAGCAAAAAGATATCTTTGACCGGATTGAAACATTGGGATCATGTGGAAGCGGATCGATGTTCGACGGTATGAAGTTTGCTCTCACCTCCTTCCTTTAATCCTTTTCCCCTTTCAAGGCGACAGACATTGATAGTCTATTTGATGTAGTAAATCTGTTATGTTAGATGAGGAATGGTGGGAATCTATGCCTATAATTATCCTAAGGCCTGTTGAATTTATAAAATTTTATTACAATAGGAGTTAGTTTTTTACTCCATGCATATAGTCAACAAACTCATTCAACAATCAAAATAGATATTATTTAAAAACCCAATAACATTGGTCTGCTTTAAAAACTTTCGCGTAATATTAATTATAAAAAACTTTCAGATACATAATGTTTTTGAATTGAAGTTTTTAGAATAAATTTACAACTTAATAAAAAAAATGAAATCAATAACACGTAAACAATCATCTTAACATATTTAATTAATTAACGACTAAATTTAACTCAAATAACAACTTTTGGATATTCAGTATTTTTGAATAAAAACTTGCTAGCACACCTTAATCTTATAATTTTATAGATTCTTTTAATAAAGGATACATGTTTAAAATTACCCTTTATTTTTTTGGAAAAAAGTTGTCTGCACATAAACAAAAAATAATGATAAAAATACCCCCCAATCATTAAAAAAATGTCTCTTAAATGCCATGACTATTAATTTTGCCAAACATCCTTTAACTGGGTACCTAAAATGCTGACCCGGTCATCCTCAAAAGAAAATAAACACCACATCAGAAACAAGAACCTACATCTCGTTCCTTTACCTACCAAAGAAGAACTCCTTCCTGCCATGGCTCTCCTCTCCATTAACTAGATAAAGCACATGGTGCCCACACTCTAATCTCAAAACCCACAAGCAAATCCTCCTCTTCCTATGTTGAAAATGGAAGTCCCGTATGAAAGCCCAACGACCTTACCCTCCCGCTTCATCATCTTTTGTGTCAGAGCTAGCAGAGCAGGTGATCAAGTGGTAGTGTCTAGAAGGCCCCTTTAGGGTTTTGTTCACCATCAAGGAGGAAAACAGGGAGGGCCTGGACTCCGAGAACTTTTCTTGGATGGAGACCATGGTGAGAACGAAAAGGGTTTGTTACGCTGCTACCACTGCTGCCACATATTGTCACATCAGATTTTTAGTCAAAATATTTTCTCTAACGGCTGACATTTTTCAAATTCATCGGCCATGGTATTTTAAAAATGTTTTTGAATGTTTGAGGGTATTTTTGTAACAATTTTTTATTTATAATGTTGACATTTTTTTTATAAAAGATAAAAGGTAATTTTAAATCCTTATTTTTTAATAAATGCTATTTCTTTTAGTTCTTAGTTTTTTTCAAGTACACTTAGTTTTTAACAACCGACAATCATCACTTGGACACATCTGTGCGTCACATGTGAACTTGGATAGCGAGTTGCAAGTATTAGCCCGTTTCGCGCTAGGCCGAACCGCGTAGTTCCTCTAGTTATTAACGCCAGCAGCTCGAAGCTTCCGGTGGATGACGACGTTATCACCCCGGCAGGTTTCACCAATATACATCATCCTCCCGTTTGCACCTGCCATCCATATAATAATCAATCCTCGTCTCTGAGTTGGGATTGGAAGTCCACAGAGTAACCACCATGATGGCGGAGCTTGAGAAACAACGGTGGAACTTAGATGGTGGTGGAGGAGAAGAGAAACTGATCAGTGGAAGAGAGGAATTCGGTAAATCATCCAACACTTTTAAGCAGATTGTAGCCTTGGCAATTTGGCTGGGATCAATTCATTTCGACGCTGCGTTGGTCCTCTTGGCGCTCTTATTCTTGCCTCTCTCCAGAGCACTCTTGTTCGTTTTTACTCTCTTGCTCCTTTCTGTGTTTGATTTTTATCTTTCACTTGATTTGTGATTTCTTTCTTCGCATCTCAGGGTTTTTTGTTTGCTCTTCATATTTATGGTGCTTCCCTTAGATGAGGAAAGCAACTTTGGCCGAAGGTTGTCTAGGTATCTTTTTTTTTTTGGTCTAAGAAAAAATTTCGTTATAAGCAAATTCCTTTTCCGGTCCGTATTATGGTTACTTCGTTTTTATCTTGTCTATATTTCAGGTACATATGTAAGCATGCTGTCAGTTATTTTCCGGTCACACTTCATGTTGAGGATATTAATGCCTTCGATCCTAATCGTTCTTATGGTTTGTATGCTCAATTCAATTAAGAATTCTTTTCCACGTGTATATTTATTAAAAAAGATTTACACTTCCTTGCCGCAGACAATCTCTCCAAACTGACAGAGAGGATTTTTTATAGTTGTTTGCTTTTGTATGAAAGTGTCATGGGAAAAGTGGGAGAATAAATAAGGCATTGTTCAGGTGATTTCAAGAAATGAAAGGGGGTTTCTTTAATAGGTTGGGACAGAATTCCCACTCCATTAAGAAAGGTGAGAAGGGATAGAAATCCTCTTGTGTATCAAAAAAAGAAATCCTCTTCGCAGAAGTCACATTGCTATTAACAGGAAGAAGCTAGCGTTTACTATATTTGAAAGCGATGATGGATATTAATATGATCCTGCAAGTTTTGTTTGTGCGAGAGAGAGTGTGGGGGGTGGGGGAGGGAGATGAGCGTGTGTGCGGTTTTTAATTAAGACCCGATTTTTCTTCCTCGGAGATGCTATTATTAGACTCATTAGAGAAAATGATTAAATTTTTTTCAATTACAATTCTGTTATATATTTAATCATAGTTATTGCTAGTGAAGTGAAGCTTTTACTATTTCCTCTTGTATATATGCAACTTAATTTTGATCAACGAAATCAAGTTTCTCATTTACTAAATTACAACTCTTGTGATGTGGTATCTGAGAATTTGTTTTTTGCTTTTCTTTCTACTTTCTCCTCCATAGTACCATAGTTTTTTAATTCTTTCATGGCCGCTTCATGGCAAAGGTGGACTAATGTGACACGCCTCTTTTTCCTATTTCTCTCTCTCATACACTCTTTCTTCCTCCATAAGGGTATTTTTGGAAAACAAAATACTTTGTTTTACACATGTGTTGCCTTTAACCAATTTTAACCAACCTTTTGATCTACATTATTTGGCTATTTATATTATATATATAGGATCGGAATCACATCCACATTTTTTTGTGTAAAGATGAGCTGTTTACCTTATGTTCAAGCATTAAAAACACTTCCTTTCCTTAGGAAAGTCTTCAATCGAATATTCTGTTGTCCCTCTCTTCAGATGACTGACTTTGGCTCTAACATGGTATTGGGTACCAACTATTTTATTTTTAACTTGCTGTTAGCATATGGGTACCTTGATAGTTGATAGTAAGAGCTACCATTTCATGCAGTTTTTGGCTATGAACCACATTCAGTCTTGCCAATTGGTGTTTCTGTGCTAGCTCACCACACCGGTTTCATGCCTCTTCCAAAAATAAGAGTTCTTGCCAGCAGCGCTGTAAGGCTTTTACTTGATGGACTATAATGAAGCTTATGAAGACTTATGGCTTCAAACTCATCTCCTCAATCTGATGAATAGGTGTTCTACACACCATTTTTGAGACACATATGGACTTGGTTGGGTCTTACGCCAGCAACAAAGAAAAATTTTACTTCCCTGTTAGCAGCTGGTTATAGTTGTATTTTAATTCCTGGTGGAGTGCGAGAAACGTTTCTGATGGAGCATGGTTCTGAGGTATGTATAAAAAGTCTATTAGGTTTTGTTCTCCATTCATATTTCATATTGTGTGAGGATCTTAAAATCTGAAGTAGAAATAGGAGAAGGGGATAAGAGAGAGAAGATCAAGAGTAGAGAATAAGAGGAACTCTAGAACCAGAATATGTAATTCTAGAAAAGAGAGAAGAAGAATGAAAGGAATAGAGAGAAAATAAGAAAAGAAGGGAGAGAGAAGGTAGGGACTAGAACCGGATTCTGAGTTCTAGAGAAACAAAGGAGAGAATTATAACTTCATTCATTTATCCATAATGTTGGTAGAATACATATATGATATTTATAGCCTGGCACATAAACTGAAAATAACTACCTTATCCTATCCATATAAAACTGACAGTAACCAACATTGGACACTTGTAACAATTAACAGAAGACACATAATAAAACATAAAACACAAATAACTTCCTAGAATAGACTGGTTTCCTATCATATTGACACAGGATCTAGCTATGTCAGTGGACAACTGGTGCAGGGCGTTGTTCCATGACTGCCATCATTAACCCTGTGGTTTGATATGAATAAGAGAAAATTTGTAGGAGATGATTTTGTTTGTGGAATTGTGGGATCTCAGAAATCCAAGTGGGTAAATTGGATTGTGGCATAAATTCTAGAACCTGAGCAACAATCAATTTTAAAAGTCTATAGAAGTTTGGAAACTTAAAATACATGCGGTAACCCAAGATTTTTGGGGAAAGGTGAATGATCACCATACATTTGATGCATCATAAAGTTATAGGACTAAAATGGCCTACTTCCAAAATGTAAACTAATGGCATGAGGATTTAGGCTATTTGGAACTGGAGATGTTTAGAAGAGGGGAGAATGTTCTGATCTATCCATTCAATGGACAGCAACTGCAACAAAGAATTTGGCCAAATCAAATTGTAGCAATAACTCTCAAACAAACCATATATTTTTGGTGCCATTTTTAATTCTTTTTATTTTTTTGGCTAAGCTCAACTATTATCTTACCATAGTCAATCCTATTTGAAGCACTGTCATTCATTAAATGTGGGCGCCTTTCCTAGCTAGGAGCCATTATTTATTCTTATTTGTTTTAAATATGCCCTTGACTCATGGAGTTCAAGACTTTCTTGACATAAGAAAATAAAGTTTACTGATTAAGTTGAATATGTTCCAACTGTTTTTAAAGAGGGAGGGGGGTTCTCCATGAAATGAGTCTTTATAATGGAACTTTGCTTATTAAGTTCTGTATGCATCAGAACAGTTTAATGAGGACTATTTACTTCTTAGATTGCCTTCCTTAAGGCTAGAAGAGGATTTGTTCGCATAGCAGTAGAGATGGGCCAACCCTTGGTTCCTGTTTTCTGCTTTGGGCAGGTATTTATTTTCTTTCAATTTCTCTTATAATAACGTGTAAACATTTTACAACTTTATCTTAAACTCTACATTTAGCTTGGCAGATCTCTTACCTTCTAAAATACTTTGGTGTATCTCATGGCTTATTGGTTAATCCTTCTGATTAATGTGTTTAATTTTCTTACTTATACAAGTTGACTGTCTCTTCCTTTTGGTTTACAATTTCTATAGTCAGATGTTTATAAGTGGTGGAAACCAACTGGGAAGATGATTCTGAAATTTGCCAGGGCTATCAAATTCACCCCAATATATTTTTGGGGCATTCTCGGGTGCGTGTCTTTCATTATGTTAATTAGTTTTGATAAGAGCTTCATGTCCTCTGCTCTTTCTTGCCTTGTACTTAATTACCCATGGGTATTTTGGAGGGAATTTTGTCATTCCCAAAAGAAATGCCAGAACTTTGGAGAGGAGTTACACTAGTGAATCTTCGTATGCTTGAAGTTATTGCTAAAAGGATAGGATGTTGATCCTATGTCTTGTGATAACAACCCCTTGTTGACTTATTCAAGAAGAGGAAAACGTGCCAGAGATAATTAAGGATCCCACTTCACATCTGTTCGTGCTATTGCTATTTTCATGCTATTTATCAGTTCAGTTTAATTATTTCTAATTTCTAGCATTTTCTAGAATCCCTATTATTCCGGTTAGTTACTAGTTGTTTCCCTGAATTCATTTTAGCATTTGATTTCATTCTCTCTGTAATTGCTATTATAAATAGCACCCTTTGGGTCATAAATAAAGCATTGACATTTCAGAAAAATATTTTCTTGGGAGATTCTCTTTAGGCTATTTGAGAGGGAGAATGGTGAGATTCTTGCTACTGTTTTTCTTAATCGATTTTTACTTTGTTATTTCCTTTCATTATTATAAACTAAAGAGATTAGTTCAAGTCATTACCATCTTGCATGAAATGTGAGGAAGCTAGCTTCATTGTTTATGGCTCTGCGATCAGTGTGATTTCTTTTATGTTATTTATATTGATGTGAAACCATGATTTCCAGAGTTAAAATGCCACATTTCGTAAACACATGTATTAGGAATGTTTTCATGTAAGCTTTTAATATTGTTTTTGGCTCGAGAGAAGCCATATGCACTCCATCTAATGTTAATTCATCCTCATAGTCTGGCCAAGAATTGTTATGCATTATTTTCAAAGTAATCCTTACAGCATGACAACTGAAGAAACTGCAGTGATTTACATACACTGACTGTATAAGAAATTAACGGTTCAGAATTTCCTTGGGTTACTTGAAATGTTTTGAGAAATAAGGGTGGAAAAGGTAGTTTTGCTATGCAAGATGATGTCCTTCGGTCTTTCCCCCCTGCAAGCTTTCTTTATTCAGTTTTTTCTTTGAAATTGGAGAATATTTATTCAGGATTGAAATTTTGATATGAAAGGAGTAGCATTTGTCGTAGCATAAGGAGGTTTTAATCTAGCAAGCATGGAAGTGAATTTCTTTTCTCTTGGTATTTGCTTATTCTTTCCACACATTGATAACCACCTCTACCTTTCAGATCTCCTTTACCATACAGACATCCAATGCATGTGGTAGTGGGTAGACCAATTGAAATTGAAAGAAATCCAGAACCAACCATGGAGGAGGTATAATTTTTGAAGCTGTTACCTGAGAAGCTTTTATCTGGTTTGGAAGCTATCTAGTCTTGAATAACTCTACTAAACTAGCACACAATTATTTCACAAATGGTGGCAAATAACTGATGCGGCATCATTAGTATTCAAGTGGCCTCTCAAACATTTTTCGTTTGACCTAGCGTAGCCACAATGACAATTCACTGGAAAAGTTTTCAGTAGCATTGCTCCTCTGTTATTTCTATCAGAGGTTTGACGTGTGTGGATTAAAATTTTCTAGTGAATATCATTATACACCAAAATGTGAGATGTTCTTTAGGTTGATGATAAGAAATTATGGAAGAACTGTATCTTGATGTGCTTCTCAAGGTAGTGGTAGAGATAGATAAGCCATACTTAGCTAATAAATGATTTTTTAATATTATTTTCTGATTTTAGGTTGCTAAAGTACATGATCAGTTTGTTGAAGCACTCCAAGAGCTCTTTGAAAGACACAAAGCTCGGGCTGGATATCCGAACCTTGAGCTAAGAATCGTTTAATACCAAAAAAGCTGCCCAGTGCCATTGAGCATTTTGGCTTGATGGTGAGTAATTTAATCTCACCAATCAGGTCATGTGTTCGAATCTTGGAATTCCTTCTCTTTGAACCAAACAAAAAAAAGCTGCCCAGTCCCATATTTCAATTGGTGCATGTATTTTATTTTCTTCTGTTTCTGGGGGACTGCATGTATCATCTACTAGGTTAAGGAAAAAGGTGTAACTTAGCTCGGGCTGGAAATACCAACCTTGAGTTTAAAATTGTTTAATACCATAAAAGCTGCCCCAGTCCCATATTATAATTCGTGCGCGTATTTTATTTCTTCTCTTTTTGGGGGACTGCATGTACATGTCCACAACGATCAACCCCATTGCTTGATGGCAAAATGATACTAGTTTGAGTGGGGTTGGTTTATGTCTTCATCTTCCGTATTGGTTTGTCAGAATCAAGAAACATTGATAAACTTATGTTCAAGGCATGGATATCGTTATCTATTAATTTTCAAAATGAATTGATTTGTTGGGAGAATTTCATTTACGTCTTATATATGGCACTTAATTTTCAACGAGGGCTTAGAAATTCTGAGTCTTTTTGGCCTAAAATGAAATTAAGTTTGGGAGAAAGTTGACAGAAATGACATTGGTTATCGAAATGAAAAGCAAGTCCCAATCTAGTCTTGTGTCAATCACTATTTATTAGACTGATTTAAAAACAGTGGACCAATAGGTTCCTAAGAGCTAATAATGAGAACAAAAAAGTGAGATTGGGATGGACAATCTTCATTTTTACCAATCTTCATTTTTACCAATGATAAAAAATCAGACCGAAAACCGATGGACCGTCTTCTGGCCCAATATAAATATTTGAGCTGGTGATTGGTTCAAACCGATATTAAACTAGTTGAACCTTTTTAAAAAAAAATTAAAAAGCTAGAAACATTGAAAAAATGGAACTATAGTGAGATAATGTGATTTATTAATTTTTTTTAAAAAAATATGGTAAAAAAATTAATATTTAATTTTAGTTTTTCTATTTAAACAAATTTATGCATGAGGACATAAGATAAAATTAATTCATTTCATTCCAATTTCTTTTATCACTGATATTTAAGTAAACTCTAAAAATTTAAAATATGGGTAAAATAAAATAATATTATAGGTTTTATTTATTAATTTTTTAAAAATAAAATATAATATACTAAATTATATTATTTTAATATAGCCAGTCTGACTCCGGCTTGAATGCGGTCTAACCCATCAACCCTTAAATCACGGTTTCACCTGGTTCAATGCCAAATCCAGTTTTTTAAACCTTGATTTTTACCTAGAAAAAAAAAAAATAGAGCATTGTTTCCTATTCTTGTCAAGCTCACATTCTTTTTCTTTTTCTTTTTTTAATATTAGGAGTATCTCCAATTATTGTTTTGAGATTCACATCTATAAATGAGTCATTGAGATGGAGCTCCAAAAAATGGCAAATTGTCTTATCAATAAATGTAGAACTCCCCACTCCCCATAAATTTTAATTGGGCTTATATTTATCATTTCAGAAATTTGGTTGAAGCTTTCTCCAACCCCTTCTCATCAATGGAAACTTGTAGCCCGTTTGGTTCAATTACATGAAAGAGAATTATATGTAATCCTGATGCATTCTATTGATTACATTGTTTGGTTGGTGTGGTAATGCAATCGAATGTAATCTTGATTACAACGGATAACGTTAAATCAGGTAATCCCCATTACATAGTTTTGGCTATGTAATCCGGATTACAACTTGTATGAATTAATATATGAATACTTGCATCTTTTATAAATCAGTATTTATATATTTATATCATTCATTTTTAGTCTTAATAAAGTTAAAAAGTTTATTTCACATTTTTTATATTTTATTTATAAATAAAATATAAATTTTATTTCATAATTGCTTGATAACATACCAAACAAATGCTATGTAATCATTATTACATTACGTTACATTCCCGTCCATTACATTCCACTGCATTCCTATGAACTCCGTGAACCAAACGGGCTATTGATGTTCATGAAGGAATGCAATTAGGTTGATAAATTCTTACCTCTATCTATTTATGAGATGCTTGGATATTGCTACTTTTAGAAACCTTTTGTTTATTTAAGAGTATATAATAGGGAAAATAGCACTAAAGTCCCATGGAAACAAATTAAAATCAAGAAAGTCCCATAAATTAGGGGCGATTACAGAATGGTCCAGTGGGACCTTAGTGAAATAAGAATCTCACCTGCAATTACCCTTATGCCCTTTTAAGAGAAAACGTATTCCCCATGTGTGTGACCCATTTTGAAACCTATTGCTGAGAGCATTGAGGAGACGCTACATCGAGAATCGTCGTCGCCATCACTGGGAGACTAAGACACCATTGCAATCGTTTCTTTGAATTCTCTGACCTCTTCCTTTTTACTCTAGAGTGAGAAGCTTTGGCACTCTCCGTAGGCTCTATAATCCTCACTTCCGTCCGAAAGTTCTTCAGTGGGGGTTGAGAATGAAAGGTTCTTTCAGAACCTAGTTTTTCTGGTTCAAAGGCTTGCTTCCGGGCTGTTTTGGTACTGGCCATTAGAAGTTTGGCGAGATTAATTGAGAAAAGGAATCACTTTCATAGCAACTCGAGTTATCACAGATTTAGTTAGCCATTAAGGGTTCCAACTCAAGTTGCAATGGAAAACTTGAATTCTCAATTGTGTAATTTTTATGCCCAAACTCGAGTTTTTGGAATAAAACTCGAGTTATCTCATTGTTATGTCAATGAAACCAAATATTCCAACTTGAGTTGCAATAGTGGCTTGAACACTCATTAATGGTTGCTTGGGGACTTGTCAATGGTGGCTTAAAGCTATCTGCGGTGCCTTATTGCTTTTGAAGACCAAAAATCGAGTTTTTATTGTTAAAACTTGAGTTGTGTTTAGGGGATTTGTTAATGGTGGCTTGATGAATTGTTAATGGTCGCTTGAGCACTTGTCAATAATGGTTTGAGGGCTTATCAATGATGGCTTGAAGCTATTTATGGTGCTTCAATGCTTTTGAAGATTGAAACTTGAGTTTTTATAGTAAAAACTCGAGTTGTGTTTAGAGGACTTGTCAATGGTGGTTTGAAGCTGTCCGTGGTGTTGAGTGCTTTCCAAGCCTGAAACTTGAGTTTTTAGAGTAAAAACCCGAGTTGTAACAGTAATTGTCTGCTATTAAATTAGTTTCACAATCACTCTAACCCAAACTCTCTCTTCTTCGACTCGTGTTTGTGTTCTCCACTCCTTCACCCAAATTCAAATCTCTTTAGTTAATTGCCTAAAAATTGTTACTTCTCATCCATTAACTCCTTCTAAAGATATTCATTTCTCCAAGTCTCCTTTATTTGTCACTCACATTCTGGTTCTGAGCCCTAAAATCTGTTCATCTCTGGTGAAGCTTGTAGCATCCACAGAGTCCTCCCTCATAGATATTGTCCCTGTTGCAAACAGAGCAGAGTTTTGTTTCTCTAGAGTTCTACAATACTCCAGAAAACGCGTCTATGAGGGGAATGTATCCACACCCTTATAAGGTGTGCTTCGTTCCCCTTCCTAACTGATGTGGGACTTCACATCCACCCCACCAAAGGGGCCTAGCATCCTCACTGGCACACCAACCGGAAACTTGGCTCTGATACCATTTGTAACATTCCCAAAGTCCTCCCTCATAGATATTGTCCTTGTTATGAACAGAGCAGGATTTTGTTTCTCTAGAGTTCTACAATACTCCAAAAAACGCTTCTTTGAGGGGAAGGTATCTACACCCTTATAAGGCGTGCTTCATTCCCCTTCCCAACCGATGTGGGACTTCACATCCACTCCACCATAGGGGCTCAGTGTCCTCGCTAGCACACTGATCAGAAACCTGGCTTTGATACCATTTGTAACATCACCCGAGTCCTCCCTCATAGATATTGTTCCTGTTGCAAACAGAGCAGGGTTTTGTTTCTCTAGAATTCTACAATACTCCGAAAACGTGTCTATGAGGGGAAGGTATCCACACCCTTATAAGGCGTGCTTCGTTCCCCTTCCCAACTGATGTGGGATTTCACATCTATTGTAACATCCTAAGGTATTATCCTTGTTTAGCTGCTTGTAGGCACAGGGTTTTATCATTTTGGAATCTCATAGTCACTGAAAAGGTGCCTCGGATGTCAAAGGTCACACCCCGACTACATATATGACCTTCACTTTGGATGAGTCTAACCGATGTGGGACTTAAGCGCACCCTACCTACTGCGTCTCCCTTCCCCCTTCACCCAATCTGGGGTTCCTTAGGGTGTTAGGTTTCTAACAGTGTTTGGTGTTACATTCTCCCCACCAACAAAAAGAGTCATTCTCAGCTTTGATACCATATTGTAACATCCTGTACGGAGCTCTAGAAATTGGCTCAATCTCAGGTGCCAAATCAATGGAAAACTCTACTTCTCTCTTTGGAGGCAAGTCGGACATCTCCTCTGAAACACTTCTGGAAACTCATTAACAATCTCAATCTGGTCAATCCGTTTTCCATTCTCTACTTGAATCGAGAAGAAAACCAAATATGCCGAGCAACCTTTCTTAAAACTCTTCTCCACCTGAGCAGGAGATAATAACATAGGAGCATATAGCATTGAAATTGGTGCAGAACTATCACGCATAACCACATTGTAACATCCTGAGGTATTATTCTTGTTTAGCCGCTCGTAGGCATAGGGTTTTATTCTTTTGGGATCCTATAGTCACTTAAAAGAAGCCTCGGATGTCAAAGGCCACACCCCAACTATATACATGGCCTTCACTTTGGACGAGTCTAACCGATGTGGGACTTAAGCGCACCCTGCCTACTGCGTCTCTCTTTCCCCTTCACCTAATCTGGGGTCCGTTAGGGTGTTAGGTCCCTAACATCGCTTGGTGTTACAAAGCTCATAGCAATTAATATGCATTTGTGGCTTATTCTCCCCAAAACTTCCAATGACCAAAACCAAAATAGCCCGAAAGCAAGCCTCTGAACCAGAAAAATTAGGTTATAAAGGAACACCTCCTTCTCAACCTCAGCCCAAGAACTTTCGACCGAAAGTGAGGATTACAAAGCTTACGAAGAGTGCCAAAGCTTCTCACTCTGGAGTAAAAAGGAAAAGGTAAGAGAAATGGAAGAGACGATTGCGACGGTGTCTTAGGCTCCCAACGATGGTGACGGTGGTTCTTGGTGCAGCGTCTCCTCAACGCTCTCAGCAATGGGTTTCAAAATGGGTCACACACATGGGGAATACATTTTCTCTTAAAAGGGCATAAGAGTAATTGTATGTGAGATTCTTATTTCACTGAGGTCCCATGGAACCATTCTGTAAGCACCCTTAATTCATGGGACTTTCTTGATTTTAATTTGCTTCCATGGGACTTTGGTGCTATTTTCCCTACATAATATTAGGTAGATATGATTCTTCTTGTTTTTTTAATAAGTTGTCTAAAGTCATTTTAAAAATGTAAATTTGACGTATGATTATTTATATTGGGCCTTGTTATTTTGTTATAGTTGACAAAATATGTATGCATATTGTAAATTGACTTATAAACACTTGTGATCCTTTTGTATTAGAACCCATTAGGATGAAAATTTGAACTTATATGGACACTTGTTATTTTGTTATACTTAGTTGTGAAATTGCTCATATCACTTGTAAATGAACATATGAACACTTCTATTTGTTTTTGAATCAGAATCTTTTAGAATGAAATTTGAGACTTATAAATTTGCATATGGAATGTTGTTTATGCTTAGTTGTCAAAATGCATATGTTTCCTTTTGGTAAAAATCGAAACGTATATGTGTAATTGTAAATGGACTTTGAATTTTCATTAGGACTCACTTTTCATTTTAATAGTGAGGGTTATTCTTGCGAATTTCCTTCCCAACTTAATTTCATTTTGATGAGTCTCATTAAAAATGAAGTACCACACCGGACTTCAATGAAATTCTTCCTATTTTGATTGGTCACTAAAACATATTCAAGACCTGTAATTAGGACACATGACCCAAGTGAATTATTTGAGATATCCATAGTTTGGGATTGGTTGAATGTAATTAAATATAATAAATTAATTTTTCAGTTAGAGGTTTTGTTTGATTTTGTGGGTAGATAGAATGGTTTTAGTTCACAACATACTACAGCTATAATAATAAAGGCTTATCTTATTAAGTGAAATTGGTTATATTGATTGCATGACGTTATTATACTCTATCAATAATGTAATCTTTGAATAAAATAATTGCTCAAAAACTTTATTACTATTCTTCTTAGCCTTTTTCTGCCCCCTTTTAAAATACCTCATACTTCCTATTTGATTTTACTTTGTAATTTATTTATTTATGGGAGAATTGGGGATAAATCTCTTATTGACAAATTAATTAGACAATGAGATATACTATTGCACCCTTATGGAAGTTTAGTTACATAATGTAGAAGCTCGGTTGCACAAAGTGAAAGGTCGGTTGTAGAGTTGGGAATTAGGATCAGCCCTACAGGGCCTTGGGCCTAAATGGGCTGGCCCGTTTAGGTTTGAGTCCCAGATTCCCACTCTTTTTTCAAGCTCAGCCCTCGAGAGGTCGGGTGGAGAGCCAACCCGCGGCCCTGAGGCCCGTTTAACTTTTTTTTTTAAAAAAAAAAATATAACATTAATTTCAACACTAATACATTTTCCTTACTCAAAAACATGGGAAATTATATCTAATTATTTAAATAACTACATCGATAATAATAAATACTCTGAAGGTCTTAAACTTAAGTTCATAAATCATACAATATAAGCTTCTTTCTTCATCAATCTTCATCAATATCTCTAATTTCAAGGACAATTGAATTTGACTGAGCTTCATTAGGAATTGGTTCAGAAGGTTCTACTTCAGCGAGATAAAAAATATAAAGTATTTCATCTGTAACACCACCACCATCATGATCATTTTCGGTCTTTGACAAAGTTGGACATGAAAATTGTGTTCAGTAGTAGTCACATGATTTATAATTAGAAGTAAGAAGATGTTTAAATGTTATTAATGTAATAAATAAAATGATAGAATAAATGTTTACATTCATTCCCCAATTTTACAGCTCGACACCTAAGTTTGTCGGTTATGGGCTAGCCCGCGGGTCATGGGTCAGCCCATGGGTCACAGGTATATTTAACATATTTTCACTTTATTCAAATAGATCAAGTTAAAACAATATATTTTTAATTTTGGTCTTTAAAAAGTAGTTTGTATGTGGCAAACAAAATAATAAGTTTGATATTAAAATTGGAAAGAATAAGGATTCAAGGAGTGAAAATATGTATGTGTCTTGTATTTATCTTTATATAGCACATACAATAATTGAAAATAAGTATTTGACTTGAAAATATTTCTTTTACAATTTGAAAGAAAAGAGGAAATTGTTATAATATGATACATTAGATAAACGGTAAGAAAAATATAGGAAGAATAAAGAATGTTCAAAGTAAAAAAAAAAAAAAGTTGGCTGGCCTAAACGGGCCGGCCCTCTGCCCAGCAAGGCTGACCCTTTTAAGCCCTCGGCCCTACAGGGCTGACCCTTTTAGACCCGACTCCCTTTTTTGATACTAAATTACAAGCCTGACCCTTGATTTAAACGGGTTTGATCGGGCTGGCTCGACAGGCTCGGCCCATTTTCCCAACTCTAGTCGGTTGTATAATTTGGAGCTCCCATTCTACAATTAGTTTATCAATGGGGGACTTATCCCCACTTCTCCCTTTATTTATCTATAAAAAAGAAATAATGTATTGGCAACAACTTCCTACCCTCACTGCCTCTGCTGATTTCTACACTCTCTCTGTGCCTTTTTTTTTTTTGGTAGAATTCTACACTCTCAATTTTCAACATTATTTGACAACCCCTTTGCTAGCTTTTTTGTCTACCCTTTGTCATTCATTCTTCTAGCCATGCTAGGCAAAAAAAATGTGTTCATCTCTTCTTCTTCAATTGTCCCTGTGGTGAGAGCAAAACTTGTGAAAATATGCTTGTGTGGTGTGTCGACTTAAACCAAGTCCCACATTGTTTGGGAGATTGGGAGCTCAAGTTCATATATGTTAAATTGTTTCATGAGTTAGTAAAATGAGCCAAGAGAAATGGTGGGCTCACGCCCTTAAAAAGAGCCACAAAAGGGAAATTGAGTTGAAATCATGTTGATTTCTCCCTATGTTGGAGTTAAAAGGAGTGTTGGCACACTTTTACAAAAATAATTTTGGGTTCACCAGAAATATTTTTATTTGAATTAAGAGGCTTACTTGAAAACCTAAATATTTTCAAGTTTATGATCCACGTAATCTTCATTTCTTGTTTTTGACTGTCCTCAATGGTATGCTACTTGGTCCAACGTTATTTGTGGTCTTATGGGTTTGTCCTTTCGGTCAAGAGTTATTCGGAGTGTCCCGTGCTCTTCCTCAGGCGTTCCGTGCCTATAAGTAGAGTGTCCATCAGAATGTGAAGGGCACAGAACAATCTCTTGTCGCACTACAAATACTCCTCTATTTTCATCTTTGACTTTTTCCATTCTTCCACCAGTTATGTTCTCCTTGTTATCGCAAGAGGGATCCGTTTAATTCTGAAGAATGTCGTTTCATTGTTGCCGGTTGCTACGTAATACTCTTAAGGATAGTGTTCTTTGATGTGACTAGGTTTAAAACTGCAAGGCAAGAGTTCAAGAGCTGGTATCTCTAAAAAAAAAAAATCATCCTCAGTTGAGACTACTGCACGAGCATTTATATCCTTCCTTCATTTCCTTCAACTCCGTTTCTTTTGTTGCCTCCTCATACCTCTTCTTCTTGTTTCATCTCTAGTGAGCCAAAGAGAGCAGAGACCCCCCTCCTTTGCCTAACCACGGGTACAATCCGTGGCTCAATTGATCAAAAATGTGGGAAGTTGTGGCAATGCTGTATTTCTCTTTGATAATATGCTTGTTTGGGATGTTTCCAATTTATCCACACCATTTTGTTTAATTGGGTTTGGTTCATTAATTAAAAACAAAAAATTTTCGCATGTCCAAGGGTTCAACACTCCAACCATGCCAACAAGGCAACAACATTTAATATATATTTATATTAATGATGGAAGCTATTTTTTTAACATGATTTACGATTTATAAAGTAAATATATTAAAGAAGTTTTATTTCGATTTGCGTATACGCATTTTTGTAACGCGTTACATCGATTTGCGTATACGCAGATGTTTAACGTTACATCTATCATCTTTATTAAATTTTTTTTTTTTTTGCCAGGCATCATCTTTATTCAGCACATCATCAAATGGTTAGAAAAATGAGGCATTGACCTTTTAATTGGCTACGACTAAAGCTGATTAAAATCACGTTGACCAAAAACTTCTATTGACCCAAAAAAAACATTTTACGGCGTCGTATTGCATCCGTAAATCAATATACCTCGTCTCGTGAGTTGTCAGCGTATGTCGTGCATCCCATAAAGGCTGCCCCTTCATCCGGAACATGTGTCATTGCATAAATTACTGAAACACGAGCGGGATAGCAAAATAAGGGCGAGGGCTAAATAATTAGGGTTTATCAAAGTCAACTTTAACTGTGTTTGTGATTCTAGGGTTTTGTTGTTCTTGTAGCCTTGAATTCGTTGCAGGTAATTTCGCATTTATTTATTTGTCTTTTTAATTTATAATTGGAAATGTGGAAAAGGGTGAACCCAAATGTCTCTAGATATATGAATTTTTAAGGACCTCCTAGCTGCCCGGAGTTTTGGGTAAAATAGGGTTTAGTTCCAAGGAGATTTCTTTTTCTTGTTTTTGGTGGAGGGCCATCAAATGCATTTATCCTTCTCTTTTGTTTCCGTATATGCAGGTTTAGGGGTTTGTGTTTTCTCATGCGCGCTTAAAATTGGAGATGAGGGAAAACGAGGAATCTGGTCAGAATGTGTCCGAGATTGGGGACCAAAGCAAGCAATTGGTTGATGCACAGGTTCAACTTGAGGCGGCTTCGACTTCTGTTCCAGAAGCGAGAGCTACGAATCTTACGGAAAATGTCAAGGTAGAGGCACCTGGTGGTGATAAAAATCTGGGACCCGAGGTTAGGTCGGAGGGTACTCCACAACAAGAGGATCAAAATATTCTTCACTCCGTCCCAGTAGAATCCAATGCTCAACTTTTGGTTAAAATTGAGTCAGAACACGCATCAGAAGTGAAGAGTGAGGTCAAAGAATTTTCACAGACAGATACGGGCATAGAGAGTGATGCTGTTGTTGGTGAGAAGAATGCTGATACAGATGAAACAGTTAAGAATGTCAAGCCTGAAGCTGGTGAAGTCACTGTCAGTAAAACTTGCAACAATGGTGATTCCACACCCATGGGTCATAACGAACCTGCAACACCGCAACCTGTTCCTGTTGAAACAAAAGCTGGGATTGAGAATGGCACAAGAGTTGAGACTAAGGTCCATGAAGAGCATGCTGCTACACTTGTAGATAAAGTGAATTCAAACACAAAGCACTCTTTTTTAGAAGTTGACTATGATGGAAATGAGTCAGGTACCGAAGCAGAGCAGTCTGCTTTTATGAAGGAGCTTGAAAATTTCTTTAGGGAGAGGAGCATGGAATTTAAACCCCCTAAGTTCTATGGAGAGGGGCTTAATTGTCTCAAGTGAGTTTTTCCTGTTCATAAAAATTTTTTAGTTTTAATTATGGCATGAATAATGTGAATTCTGAAATTTTATCTAATCCATCCGAATACTTAATTGGTGGAAAATAAGGTTGTGGAGAGCAGTGACCAGATTGGGTGGTTATGACAAGGTATACGTGTGTGTGTGTGTGTTTAATTTTCCCCCATTGATTCACTCTTGTAATTTTATGTAGCTTTTTTCTCAACCTGAGTAGAGATATTTGATGCCCATAGTTTAATATCTTTCATTGGCGTTAACCCTATCACGACAAATTGGAAAGCGTGCA
>QFDD01002074.1:0-22290 GCA_006871305.1 Vachellia collinsii | reverse complement strand
AAACTTGTTTATCAAATACTGTAATTTAAAGGTGTTACAAGTAATCAATGAGTCAATATTCAACGCGCAGGTACATGAGCGCACGAGCAATATTCTTTTTTCTTGTCAAAATTTCGGTATCCAGATACACACGAACAAATCATGGCTTTGACTATCTATATATATATATATATATATATTATAACAACAACAACAACAAAAATAATGAAATAATCTAGTTTCACATTAAATATGAGGTCATATAGGCATATATGTCAAAACCATATATATTATAATTAATGATATCGTATAAAGAAAAGCACAATCCTTGCTCTCTTCTTAAACGAAAACTAATGATCTTCATGTGAAAGATAATGGGGATCGGAATGAATGACATGTTTGTGTGTGTGTGTGTGTGTGTGTGTAACCTAACCAAAGAAAATAGAAACCAGAAATCAATTATTTTAATATGACCAATATGAGATTATAAGTGAGACATAGACGTATTTTGCAATAATTTGCAAGGAGGAGCTTAATTGTGTATTTAAATTTATGGCCTAAATTCTTTTTCATCTTCTTCCTATTACACGACGAGGATTAATTTACTCTTTTGATATTATTTGTGAGGCATGTTTAACATGTTTTACTAAAATCAAGAGAAAAATTTATATAGTATTAACTATATCTTAAAATTTATCTTTCAAACTTTATTCGTTTGTAATATATACACACTTTAGTGAGACATTAAAAGTAATGGTTTATGAGTGAAATTATACATTTATAAAATAAATTCAATGAGATGACTTTTATTAAAGATAAAAAAATATTCTCTTTACCTTATAATTATAGGATTGAAGGAGTAAACTTTAACTTGTTACTCTCACATCTTATTCTAATTTTACCATTTAAGTTCAATTTGGTATCACTTAAGAAAATTACAGTACTTCTGTATGTTTTTCAATACAAAACTTCTCTCAGCTCGCAAAAGAGCATAAATCGAATTGCATAAGCGATCACTGAACTTTGTCTGCTAGTCCATATTTACATTATATAAATAAAATCATTTAATATATATATATATATATTGAACTAGCGTCATTTGATTTGCCCCGAATTTTAATTATTCAAGAATTGAAACAAACCTTGCAGATAAGTAAAATAGAAAATCATAATCAGCAGCACACAGAAGTCATGATTAATAGCTACGTACCAGCTGCTAAGAGTAGATGTTAATTAATTAAGGCACGTAGCTTATGAGACTTGGTCAAATTAATGTTAAAGTGAGATTACCCATAAAGAATTATCAGACTAATTCTTATCGCTAAGTAAAGATTGATGGCTCACGTAACAAATAAAAATATCGATGTAATGATAAGAAGACGAGCGATCAATCAAACTTATAAACAGCCGCCACCACCATGAAACAGTTTAGCAACACATTGCTCTATTCAACCATTCATGGGATCAGTTTCTCTGCTAAACATTTCATTTAGTAAGGAGAGCTAATCAGACACGAAAGTTTGGATATATTCTACGATAATCGAGATTTAACTTTTCAACATATTTGCTTCATATAGCTTTTCCTCTTAATTCCATATTTTATGAATTTTGTTCTCATTTTGCTTGCTATACAAATCTAATTTCAGTCAATTAAGTTGTTACATTTTTTGTTATCAGTTCTAAACTTTAAACAATTCAGTGTAATGTTCATTGCTTCCATTTATAAATATGCAGATTTCTCCTCTTCAACACAGTACACACCACCAAACTTAGTATCAAAATTACAAGATTTCAACCATTCTTGTAATTGGTGGAAAATATAAACATGCATCTATTTAAACCCCAAAACAAAATTACAAGATAGTCAAAATAACTTTTTAATATTGTTATATGGACATAACTTAGATCAAATTGATTATATCTATTCGATCAATTTTTACAATCACACTTGTTATTATGGTTAACTGTTAAAATGCCTATGTACATTTGTAAATTCACATATGGACACTTTAAATCTTTATATAATATGAATCATGATTTGTAAGTTTCTATGTAGACACTGGTTTTTTTTTTTTTTACTATTATCAGTTGTTAAAATGTATATATGCACTTGTAAGTTCAAATATAAAATATAAACACTTTTTACTTCGATTCTTGTAAGACATAAGTTTTGTGCATATAATAGTATGGTTTATTGATAAATTTCGATCCATTTAGTCGGAATAAATTTTGATCCATTTAATGGGGAGAAATACTTACATACTCCTGGAGTGCCACATCATCCATGCTCTGTCCAATGAGAATGTTCCAAGTGTCATCTATTATGGATCTTATATCCCATAAATTTCTCTTAATTATTCCTCTTTTTCCATAATAAATATCTATTGTAATGGATTATGGAAACATGAAAATAATTAGGAGAAATTTATGGGATATGGGATCACAATAGATAACACTTGGAACATTTTTATTGGACAGAGCATGAATGACATGGCACTCCGAGAGTATGTAAGTATTTCTCTTTAATCGGAATGTTAAAAGTCAAGCAATGTCAACGCATTTATTATAATTCAAAACAAAAAAAATTAAAAGATCTCAACAATTAAGAATTAACATTATCAACCTTGGTCAAAATGTGTTATGTTGATTGAAAAATAACGTGTCAAGGCTTAAAACAGATACAATTGAGGCAGCTCATCTCACATCTACCTTCCAAGTTTTCGATGTGCGTTTATGATTTAATTTTATCAACTAGTTGGTAGATGTCAACCAAAAAGGAAATTTGTAATGGAACAACTGATAGATGGTTCGGTCACAAATAAAAGGCATAAAATTGCCATTACAAATTTCTTTTAAAAATTTCCATGACACATTGTATAATATTGAAGGTACTGAAAATTAGATTGATTAATGAACAGTTAGAGGTAGGGGTGAGCAAGAAAACCGAAAACCGAACCGAAATAATTCGGTGTTCGGTTTTCGGTTTTAACTTTTGTCTCAATTCGGTGTTCGGTTTTCGGTTTGGTTCCTGTGAAAAAAATTCGGTTTTAACCGAAAAACAGAATTATATAAATAATATACATTTTTATTTAATAAAATTATTAAATATAATTATATTTATATATTTAGTAAAGAATAAATTATTAAATATTATTATAGATATATATTATTATATTTTTTACATATTATATTATATTTATATTAATAAATTATTAAATTTTTTCGGTTAATTCGGTTAACCGAAAAACCGAACCGAAATAATTCGATTATTTCGGTTCGGTTAATTATTGTAATCGGTTTCGGTTCGGTTTTTATTTTATGGGAATTTCGGTTTTTCGGTTTTTACCGAAAACCGATTGCTCAGGCCTAGTTAGAAGTAATGGTTTAAGGGTTAATTATTCATACTGGAATTAGAATAATCATAATTAAAATATTTAATTAAATATATAAAATATTTATATATAAATTTTAAAGAGTAATATTTAAATATAAAAGGTATTAATATGCAAGTATAAATGTAATATTCATATATAAACTTGACATAATCCAACAAATAAGAGAGTTACTAGAATAAAAATATATATATTGGACTATTATTTAAAAAAAACTCAAAATGATGTCACTTCAGGTGAGGAAGGAAAATCAATCTAAACTATCCAAAACTCTTAACTATACCTATAAAACCAACGGATTTACTGGTCTAACCAACTTAATCTGACTGGGTTTTCTTTTTTTGGTCAGGAATCTGACTGGGTTTTCATACCATGATAATATCTAATAAATATGCTATATATTTGTTAATGATACATTTTTGTTATATATTTCAAATTGGACTGATTGATATTTGATGATAAGCTACCGAAAATTACTATTTGTTCTTCTTGTTGTTTCTTCCATGCTGAGAGCAACACCATGACAAATCTAATAATTATTTTTTTGAACAAGCATTTTGGAGACTCGTGAAACGACATGACGTTTAAGCCTTTACCTTTATAGTACGACGATTCATTCCGAAGGAAGGACGTGGCCACATTAATTTTAAGCAAACTTTTGCATCATCGTATTGTTAGTCCACCAAAATCAGCACCAAGCATTTATTCACGAAACTATGAAAAGGATTTTTCAATTGTAACAAATAATAATTTAATCATGTTTGATAATAAAGTCCCTCCATCATTCTACCAAAAAAGAAAAAAAGAAAAGAATTTCAGTACCATAAGCATTATATAATTATTAAGTAATGGTGTTAAAAAATAATGATATTGACTGTGAATATTTTAAAGGGTAAATGACAATATTACGCATGAAAAAAAAACCTTTTAAAATAAATATGTACATTAATCCTTTTTTTTTTTCACATGCGCATTAAAACGTTAATTTCATATCCCTGAAAAATCATCATATAATTTTTTTAGAATACCGATATTATAATGAGAAGTTTCTTCCGCTAGATCAAACCTTGTTAGCAAATTAATGATTATTCAACCTCATCACGATTCTGTCCAGTCTTTTCTGCAAAGATCAATAATTGTTTAAAACTTTCTCAACCCATAAACCTATTATTAAACTTGCATGTTAGTAGCTAAAAATCGGTTAGAAAGTACATAATGATGTTACACAAGAAAGAATGTGCTAATAACTACTTTTTCGGTGATTACTACAAGTTAGCAACTATATAATATTCTGGCCGAAAAAAAAAAAAAGCAACTACATAATATTAATTTACATTAATTAATGCACTTTTAATAAAATTTGTTGGTCCTGACTGATTTATCATCTGAGTAAAGAATGTTAAAGTCTCTCACTCTCTCCCTGAAAAACTACTAACCAGTCTCTTCTCTTTAAAGCCAGCCCTTTACATGTAAGACGTCAATGCCTGCACCAAATGAGAGAAAAAAATGTTAAAGTACACGCTTTATTACTTGTAACGCCAACAAGCATCACTTGTCAAAAATGCAATTGCTCATTGTATTTTTGTTTCTCTCTCTGGGTATGATATATATATAAGAAAATAATAGAATATTATGATAGCCGCTGGCCAAAAAAAAAAAATTAGATAGCCTGAACTGATCCAAAATGACTTGTGGGGGTTAGTAAACAATAAATATTCCGTTATATTTCATGTATGAATTAGTCTTTGTATTGACTGTTGGCCTACCTTTCCTCCTAATTGCAGAAATTGCTTGTTTAAAAAGTGAGGGAAATCTCTCACCCAACATCTGTCTAGAGATTGGTAACTGTCGCTGCAGCCGTTTTCTTCATTTGTTAACAAAAACACCCCTCTCTCCCTCTCTCTCCCTCTCTCTAAGCTTATGTTAATCTCTGCATAGGTTCTGTATTGCAACGAATTAAAGGGGCAGAAGAAGTCAAGAGTATCAAACCTACAACAAAAAGGCAAGGCATTAGACAAATGCTCTCTCTGATTCTTAATATAAGATATGGATAACTAATATACGAATATTAAAAAAATTAATTTAAGTTAGTTCTTTATAATAAATAAGTTTTGACTTATTAAAAAAAAATCCTCTTCACTCGTGTATTGAAACCACCGTTCGAAGAAAACTCTCTTAATATGCACAATTAGTAAGGATAATTTGGAGAAAAAATTTATAAATTATAGAGACAAAAAGGGTCGAGATAATATATTTGAAATCAAAGTAAATTCCTCACCTAGCTCCTATGTTTATAAGTAAAGGAAGTATATACTCTGCTATTATGGGGTTGTAAGAAATCTGACATCCTAAAAATGGAAGTTGTAACTTTTCACCAAAAAAAAAAAAATGGAAGGTGTAACTAAATTTTTCCTAATACACCTGTTGAAATTATAATACTAAGACTAGCATGTACAATACGTGGTAGCAAATCAGCATCCTTCAGAGATAGATATGAAAGTCTCAACTTTCATGAACAGAGTGCTACCTTGACTGTTCACCTGATTTACCTACCTTTCTTATAGCCATCAACAATTTTACTGTTACACAGAATTAGTTTTGGTAGTACCAGAACTTCAATTCTCTTGTACTTGCATGAGTTGCTTGTTTTATTTTTCCATGCTGTACTTGAATAAGTTTGCAAAACATAAACACAGGAGTTTTTGTTGTGTTAGTCTCTCCTAACCAGGAAGATAACTCGTCAACAAACATAACAACCAAATGTGCAGTCTCTCCTTACAACCAATTAACAAGCAGAAAAGCTTGGTCAATGGAGGCTGCTTTACTTAGACGAGGAAGCTTCAACAGAAATGTTATTGCTAATCTATCAGACAATTACTGTGTTCTACACATCATATTTCTCATCCAATTTTTCGACTTATCAAGATTAGGTTGATCGTTGGACTACATTGCTCTTGTTGGAGAGAAAAGTTGGACAGACTCGCAACTCAACTAAGCTTCTAAATAACATGACTAGCAAGAGAATCCCAGAACTTCCTATTTAATTAAAAAGAATATTGGCTTCATAAATCTTAAGAATTACAAAAATATTGAAAGCATTCAAAAGGAAGATTTTCATTAGTTTTAAATCATGGATGTTGGTTTTTCAGATTCTACTTATATTTTATGTTTCCCCAATATATGCCTTCCCCTCTCAGATTCCTCTGCTTGGTTCATATATGATTTGATGCAGCCACCTATATTAGGAAGACATGTTTCTGTTTTTGGAAGTTATATTCACCTCTCAACTGTAAAAACTGCCGAAAACCAACTTTGAAATATTCCAAGAGATTACTTTTTGATCATGACATCCCGCCAAGAAGAGTGCATCCACCTATCATTCCCATAAGTCACTAATAAGCCCCCATTTCCTACTTGAAATATCTCTCTACCAGTTATTATTACTAGTAGTAACTTTATTTTTTCATCCAGCAAATTCAAGGCTACCTCTTTCTACACCATCTTATTCTAGACTAATTTAGAAGTAAATGCTAGTTATAGTTTAGATTATTCAGTCTTAGCTGTGAATACCATCAATCAAAAATTAAATACACAGCTTGGAGTCCAACTCACTTTTTAAACTTTATGGGTATTAGGTACAGGACAAAAATGTAAAGGTCATTGTTAAGCAGGGTTGCATTCAGCAGGTCTAATACTAACCCTAATGGAATATAGCACCTCTAAAATTCTTCCTACATATTGATTATTTTGGCTGCAAAAGTATGCCTGTTGTTGTCTCTTCTGCACTGATGCCTATGATGATTATTTTAGTCTCTTGCACTTAATCCAAAAAAGAAAAATGTTAACATCAGAATATTATAACAGGTACTATCCATCAAAAAGTGGTGTGAAGGCAATACCTCAATTGGATGAGCATCTACAGTCATCAACAAGATATCCTTACACAGATATGCGGCACTCCCTTGATTGTATACAACGTGTAGTTGAAGAAAACTTTTCCTTTGTACAAGCAGTAAAACCCTCAATAGCATGTAGAACATAAACTCCAATAAGACCATATCTTTCGGCTTAAGTGTTCAGTGATGCAATGATCTCATGGGCCTAGGATGATAGCAACAATTTGTCGCATATAAATTGGATTGTGGAAAGATCATTTCTTTGTAACAACCCCATTCAGAGAATCACACGGAGAGATTCTACAATCTTCAGCATCACTTATTGACTACATCAACATAATAGAGATACAGCCCACTAAATTGTTCCACTTTCACTCTCTAATAATGAATTTCCAAGTTACGAATTCGAACAAAAATTATATGCCACGTGTATCCCACAAAAAGAAGAAATTATTAAATCTTTGCGTGCAATTGAAGGAATATCGCAAAGTCGACTACTTCCTGAAGGACAACCAATTCTGATTCACAAATCAGTCAAATTGCAATTATGCTAAATACAAAAGAGATGACAGGCAATGAAATGGAAAGTCACTTTTTGTGGAACAACTTCCTAATTCCTATTCTAATCAGGCCCCAGAAAAGCTCAAATCTATTACATGAACCTTTCACTTCAACCAGATAATTCAACTTTATAACCTTAATTGGTATTGGCAACCACATGAATTTGCCTGTTGCACCCATTAAAAATACTAAACTTTTGCTATGTTATCCTAAAGATGAAAAAGATCCTTAACTGTATAAACTATGGCAACCCACCCCAGAACTGATACATAAGTTCAGGTTTGTCCATAAAAATGTCAAGAGGCAGAAGTTTGTAAGTATAATCAGCCAGTGACAACCACTATAGCATAATTAGGAGTCGGTAACTTTTCATTTGTGGAAAATATTATCCCTATGATTTGGCTCTGTCCACGAATTAGATGTAAAATACCAACAAACAACATGTTCCAACCAAAATAAATATGAAAATGATTAATGGAATATGAGCCAAAAGAAGATCAATTAATTGTAAGACATCCTGATACGCAAACATGTTGCAGCCTTACAAGCGACCTTGGCCAAACAATGAATACAATATAGTGCGGATAAAAAGAAATGTTAAAAAGAGAACAATATTACTTGACAAGACCAAATATAAGCCCCATTTGAACTCTCTGCAATTCTATTGTTCTGTTTGAAGAAAGACTACTTCAAATACTTCCAAACATATCTACAATAGGATTGGATGAAATGGTCTGAACTGAAGGAGCGAGGTTTTCCAAATAAAAATTACCTATCCTCCAACTACAACATTACTATTTACTCCCATGACCCATCTTCTTCCTGTTAGCCCAACTTGAGATTGAATAGGAGGTATAAGCCAACACAGAATAGCATACGATTACATCTATAGCTTCTGCAAGAACAAATGCACCTCCTTTAAATTTACATACAGAGACACAGTTCTCAAATTTATAAACATCTGACTAAACAGATTAAAAGCCTGTAAGCAGATGATGCATCTTTAGTACCTCAGCTTCCAAAGCTGCTTGTGCTTGTTTGGTGAATAGGTAGATGTCATGCCACTGTGTCTGAAATTTCCAATAGAAAAAAAAAGAACAATAAAAAAAATCGGCCAAAAGTCCTAAAACATCAGAAAAGGAAACAACAAGTTAACAAGAGGCGCAATCCTGATATAAAGATTATAAGTCATCCGGCTTTAAGATAAAACTCTTATGGGTCCCACCGATATCCTCGTAGTCTGGTTGCACTTGAAATTTTGAATGTTTAATGTGATTTCTCCGGAGAGAAATATACCTTCGACCATTTAGCCTACCTTCTTTAAGAAAAAAACTGGCATCCAAAAGACCCACAAACCACTCGTTTAACATCATTAAAAAAGTAGCAGTCTTTTGTTGACTTCTTCCCTTTCAATATCCACCCGGTTATGATTCACTTTTTCTGCCTCATATCCGCATAAGAAATCAAGTCACAGGGTCTAAAATTGAGTTCGGTTCAATTATTTTACATAGACCGGAAATTTTCCTACATTATTCAAACACCAAAAGAATATCGCGTAATGGGAAAGTCAAGAACCGAAACCTACTTGTGGATCACTTTTTGATTGTGTCAAGTCCAATTTGAGGTGCTTGGAACACATTGGTCAAGCGTATAGCCTAAACGGTGCTCTTGCGCAATGGGAATCATAGCAGATTTATGCAGCAGCCAGAATTAGCCTGAGGAGAATCAGAGAACAACAGATCAATGGGATGTAGCTGATTGGGAAGGAGGTTGATCGCTTTGTGTTTCAAAACCAGAATCGAACGAAATGATCACTAGAAGAGCGTCCATTATGAAACTGTAACCTCCGGTCTCTTCCGTTGAATAAGTCATATCCGGCTGTAGACGGAGGCCGGCGCTGCCTGGGCTTTGGGTAGGCAGGGGAATCCCAAGTCGGCCAAAAATGCAACGTGTGAAAATAATTTTTTTTATTTAAATGATTAATGGGTTTGTTCATTTTGGGGCCGGCAAGTGATTAAAAACTTTACGACAATTATACCCCCCAATAAAACTTCATAATATCAAGTTTATCCTCAGAAACCTAGATCCAATCAAAGCCATTCGAGTGATTTGCCGCCGGAAGGAAGATCTTGTCGGGGAGACGTACGCGGGAGAAGCTGTTACTGGCGGCAGCGGTGACCAACGAAACTAACTCACACCACGAGGACCTCGAGTCGACGGAAGTTGAGCGTCGAAATCTCCTTATCCTTTGTGCAACTCTTATTTTCGTATCATTTGGCCGATGTAATCTCGGTTATGTTTGGTCTTTCATATACGTCGTAATGCAAATAAAATGATAGGTTATTAATTCTAATATGGGGTATGTTTCTGTGCTTATCATAAAATATAGTTTTCTTCGTTTGATGTTGTCATTTGAAGGTTAAAACACTTGCGGCATTTGCATGTAGTCCATTGAATAGTATGATCTAAACTGGATATGTGTCCTTGTCGGTTTGCAATTTGTTTGAAGCATCAAGCTTTGATTTAAATTCATCCTCGATGCTGATTTAGAAATAATGAGATGAAATCAGATTTTAATGTGTACTTTTTCATGTATACTCTAAATCTTAACTGTGTTTTGTTCCTCGTTCTAATACTCATGTCTCTATTGTCATTAGTCATCTGTCTGCATAACTAATAAACCAAGAGAGCCTGAATAAGTACTCAGATATCAAACTAAACATAACAAAATTTGGATAGCTGTTTGCAAGGCGGATTATACACTTAGCAGGTTAACATTACAAAGCTGCTTACAATGCATAAAATCTGAAGCTACTTACAAATGCATTGTCAAGGCAAAAGAAACGAAAAAGACGGGGCATCTGTTATGATGCTTTGATGCAAAATTCCAAAATCTAAGCCACCAAAATCCGTCTAAAGCCAAAATTCATTCTTCGCATTACACATACTTATATCACAAGAATGGCTATTCCTAAAGCCAACATCTTCTTTGCAACTACTGTTGCTTTAAATCGCAACAATTTATTTGAGTCTTCAAAATTCAAATTTGGCAGCCATAAATTCGGTTTTGATGCTTGAAAATTCTGATTTGGTGGCTAAGTTCTCTTTGATTACTACGATTTGATGGCCATAAGTTCATTCTTGGTTGTTGCAATTTCAGATGCACCTTGCACTTATCTCCCACTTTAGAGGAGCCCATAATGTTCCGAAAATATTAAACCAAGCGCTATGTCTATCTTTGTAAAACCCAGTAATCTTGCATATTATGGCAGTATTATCCAAGCATGGAACACATAGAAGCACCAATGAGGTGAAAGATGTTCAAAGAACTATGCGTATGCTGTTCTGTTAGTTCTGTTATAATCGCTTATACTTTAAGTGTAGCAACGCAAGTAAACCTTTCAAATAGTTTCATAATCACAACAGGATCCAGTAATCCTTAAATCAATTATCCAAGCTAGCACTCTATTACTATATTTCTATCCCCTGGCAAAACATCCACGAAGGCAGGATGTAAAGACCCCATGATTTTGAACTTTCCTTTTAAACAGATGCTTAAAAAAATCAGTTACGCTAAACTAGTCAACTAAAAGATTAGATTTATTCCCCAAACCCAGAGATTCAAACCAGTAGAATATGAGGGAACGAGCAGAGGACTACTGATACTTTTAACCTATAATTAGCCAACATCATATTACTAATGAATACTATTGGAAGTTTTTTATTTCTTTTTTTGCAGCACAAATCCTAACAAAAAAAAAAGTCTTCAAATCACCATATTTAGCCTTAGTTATTCTTAGAACCAAGAGTTGATCTTCTTGTTAATGTGTAAACTCATATTAGCACAAAAAGAAGAAGAGAGGGGCTGCTGCTGTTGGTTGAGTCTGAATGTCACAAGGTTTCTAAATCTGGGTTTTAAAGGCTTTTGACTTATCAGTGTAGACTGTATGCTCACTTTGTTTTACTTTCTTTCTCTGTGTCTGGGTTCAGTTGAATTCTTTCATGCCTTACTTTCAAAGGCTGGGGTGTCGAGCCCTATCTTGTTTCTTGCTGAGAATTGGATGCCTCTGAAGTGTTGTAGCTCTTTTATTTTTACATTTGTGTTGCAGCCTAGGCCTGTTTTTTTTTTTTTCTTTTAAGAAGCGCTATCAACTATTAGGTATATACTTAAAAACTCTTCCACCAAAGTTACTGTTTATAAGAAAAAGCTTTTCAAATTTTAAAATCCCCGCCGCAAATTTCCATCGCCATCTTTCACACTGCCCAAAACCTACTTTTGTTAAGAGATGTCCCATCATATTCCAAAGGCTCCCCCCCTCTCTCTCTCATTTCAAATGTTCTTCTTGATGAAGATCATGAAGAGATCAGAAAGAGGAGAGGGCATTTGAGCGCTAGCCGTGGTTGTATTGGGAAGCAAAGGAAGCATTTGGGAGGTCGAGGTTACGCCAGAGATATGCAGCACCACTGAATCCTCTTCGTGGAGTACCTCCTTCTATGTACAAGTATAAGATGGCTTCTCTCTCCCCCTTGCTATTTTCTGCTTCGTTAATCCACCGATATAAGTTGTAGGACTTCTATTTTTTATTTTGGCTCCGATCTGCTTGGCAACTTCTTGTAGTTTAATCACTTTCTATTTGCTATTCTATTGCAGAGAAAGAGTGTAGTTTGTATTTACTAGTCATATCGGCACCATCGACCTCGTCACTGTCTTCGTGGAAAAATCCATCATTGTTGGCTTCTCCTTTGGCATCAAGGTAAACTCTATTCCTAATTCCTTCCCAAGTTTGCATCGTGAATGATTTTTGCTTGATTGATCGAAGTGAAGTGAACAGAAATTGAATCACTGCTTGGGATGGGAAGTGCGTTGTAGGTGCTATATGTAGGTAAGCTGGTATAATAACATCTATATTTTTTGAGGTCTGTTCCATGATTGACTGTTATCTGATTCTTATCCAGTGGACAACGTCTATGATAATGTTCATTAGTTGTTTTTTTTTGGTATTTTCACTGTACTATGTTCAAGCTGGTCACCGCTAGCATGAGTTTATAGGTAAGCCCTGCTTATTCTTTTTTCTATTTTCCTCTAGATGTTGCGATGGTGTGTGTTAGGTAGGTTATAAACTGTTCCTCCGTGGCAAGTTTAGCAAGCGTAGTTGGTGACTATTTTTTTTCATTTTATTCATGCATTTAAGTTATAATATTCTGTTATTTTCTTCTACTAGCAAAGTAACTACAAGATGGAGGATTGGGGTACTGATTCTGTGCCATATGGTCTATGCAAAATGCTGAAGCCAGCATTAGCATGCAGGGGCATGATGATCTCTTGGTGCAGCATCTGGAATAAAACATCTAGCTGAAAATCTTAAAAAAATTGTCACATGGATATGCAATTTGGGTCGTCTGATTTCATAAATGGTATAGAGAGATGAGACATAAATGTAAACCATAGAAGATTACATTTTATTATTTCATGATTTTCACAACCTCTCCTATTAAATGAAATATTATTAAATTGTGGTTCTAATACCATCAATTTGTGTTGCTTACATATGAGATTTTGGGGATGTTGACACAGGTGGTACCAAACATCACATATGCCATAAAAGATTGGATTGAATCAGTTGCTGTGATTCCTATGTATGAGAAGGAGGGCCCAGCAGATGTTTGTGTGATTGAGCTTGGAGACATTGAAGGTCAGATTTTTGTAAAGCAGAGATGTGTCTTTTTTATCCATGTTATCTACATCAATTCATCATGTGGGACTAATATATTTTATTTTTACAGATAACATTGAATCACAGACCTTAATCTTGAGGCTTTACGGCAATTATCCTTTTCTGTTAGTAAGTTCATTGTATAATTTACTACTAAAATAGTGTCATTTGGGCAGTAACTTATTGTAGGTATACTACTTTAATATTGAATGTGGCAGCCTCTTTTAAAAAGCTAGCATTCCCTCCCCAACGCATCGCAGAAGAAGATTTATCATGTTGTAAGACATATTAGAATTTCTTCTTTTCTCATCTCACAGTTTTGCCATCTTTCGACAAGTTGTTGGTGAATTTAGCTTGGTGCTTGGTGTTTGCCACTTGCCAAGCAAGGTTCATTTTCTTTGTTATTGATCTTATCTTTGCCTTAACAGAAAGTTATTGATTCTCTTACATTGCACTCTCTACTTTCAACGCCAAAGAGGAAGATGTCAACTGTACCTCACTACCATCCTTCACAATGTGTTGATCAAAACTGTCTGTTAAGGATTGCATGGTGTGTGTTGACTTTTTGAAGTGTTACTTATGGAACATATACAGTGGTAGATCCCTTTAATATTGCAGTAGCAGTTGCCATATTCTTTCTTCATGTGGCAACTTCAGATTTTGATATCATAAACTTTACATTTTGAGCATGAACTTGCAAAAAGCTCAAGGTTTCCTTCCATCGACAAAGCATTCTATTTTCACGATTGAATATGTTCTGGATTTTCATTTGTAGACTTTTTGTCCTTTTTTCATATTTTCAAATTTCTAAAGGCTTGGGTTGTGCCAAATGCTGGGTTGGATGGACTTGTATTTGCCTTTAGTTTAGCTTCTTGAATATTAGTATTTCAGTGTGGATTTTACTTGGTAAAAAACTCCTGTATGTTTAGGATTCATAAAATTTCTTAAAAAAAATTATGCACATGTCACCGAGGATGAGGATAATTTTGCTCATGTCCCTGAGCTTTCGTTATATGAATTATTGTCATGAAAATTGAAGTGAATGAGAGTAAGATGGGTACCATGCACCGCTGGATATTTAAGAGCATAATAGTACAATGGCATCAAATACTCCTCCACTTCATTTTCTTCCCCTTTTTTCTTCTCTCTTTTTTCACGTTTGTTTTGGCTTTTCTACTATTTTTTTCTTTGCTTTTGCTGTTTCTTTTAGTTGTTTTTTTTTTCCTGTTTGGTATTCATTCATTCCCCTTACTGCACTTTTCCATATTTCAATTTCAGCACTCAAATGGAATATTGATGCAGCAAAATACACTCAGCAATAATAGCAACTCTTTAACTCTTATTGTGGACATCAAATATGAAAGAACCGGGTAATCTAGATTGTGAAGTTAAATGGGGGTCATCCATACTTTTAGTTAATATAAATGAGATTTCTTTTATCACAAAAAATGATTTTAAGTTTATATCTATCAACCATCATGCTTTTAGCAAATTATCTCAGATATCGGACAAAGTTTGCTAACATATACAGCCCAAAACAAGCAGAAATATTGAATTTATATATTGTAACCGTTTAAAAATATTCATTTAGAATTGAATAATCTAATATGAGCAGTATTAGTTTAGGAAAATATTTGCAATAAAATTTGTAATTTTGACATAATTAACATGTATTGGCTCTTTGGAACATGTATATCTTTATTGGAAAGTTGTACTTGTCTAAGAAGCATTAGCTTATCTTCACCATTTTTCATGCACACAAATGATGTTAAGGTTATGGAGGTATAAGGATTGCAATATAACAATATACTGAATGAAGATAATATTATCACCACACATTATAAGAGTAATATTCATATGATTTTTACATCTTAATTATTGTTGAGGAATGACCCTTAAAGTAACATTATCTTTAAAGGTGAATTTTACTATTGGCTTTATTGATAATTAGCAATATAGTAATTATGTCCAATTTTTTTGAGCATATTTTAAGAGAAAAATTATAGAATGAATTTAAACATTAACTCTATTATTTCTGTAATTTACTACTATTTTTGAAATTTTATCAATACATTGTATTCATCCCGCGCAATGCGCGAGGGAGGAAATGCTAGTTGAGACAATAATAGAAGGAAAAATACGCTTAGCAATACAAAATGTAACTTTTCCCTCACAATACAAGGACAAAAGTAGACTTGGTATTTGACAGGATCTTCAAAATGATAGGTAAAAACAATTTAACCGCATGTACCCATTTGGTCAAAATAACCACCACGACCTTCAGTTCTAAAGTTCTCCCTGAAAACTATCTGCCACAGTACCAAAGTTAAATATTCATGTTTAAAACGGCGACATATTAATGCTTGACGATGGGGTAAGTTAAATAATCAGCAAGATATGAAACACATGCATGAGAAAAACTCAAGGCATATAAGCATTAATTCAGAGCAAGTTTTGTGAAACTAACACGATGTTAAAACTTCAATAAAACAAAGATTCTCACCTATACATTGTCAATGTTGTCTCGGTTCCAGAGAGACATGAAAAAGATATTCGCAAATCAAAGTACTAACTGTCAAAGAAATCAAATGAGGATGAATTGGGAAGAGTTCATGAAACAAACAAGTTAGCCAGTATATAATCACTCTATTGATTACCATATTTTGCACCAGTTCCTTTCCTAAGTAATGGTCAATACGGTAAATCTAGGGTTCATCAAACAACTCTCCAATCTGGGCACTCAGTTGCTCTGCAGATTATAAATCCTTACCAAAAGGCTTCTCAACAATTATACATGTACACCCAACGGCTAATAAAAAGAAACAGATATAGCCAACAATAAGAGCAATGTCACAAGTAACCAGCATGCAACATAAATTAGAAAAATCTAATACGTTCATATCAGAAAGTGTTGTGTTGCTTGAAGAGCAGAAACTATAGACTAGAAGAAGCCATATGGGACATGGAAGTAGCTTCATTTTAAGTTCGGTGTTGTCAAAAAAAATCTCAGGGAGCAAACAAGTAATGTATCTCCATTTTAATTAAGCTAGAACAAAAGAATTTGCTTCATGTCCCTAGTTGGTTGTCCTTTCAAAATCATTTGCAAACATATGTAAAAATCACATATCAAAACCAGATATTTTAAAAATATCTCACATTTATTCATGCAACAAGCCTTGATCATCTTGCAAACAGATGGATAAATTGAAGGAGGAAGTGCAAGATAGAAAAGCCTCTGAGGTGAATCATTTGCACTGTTTTTTGAAGATTCATGCTTCGAAATCTCTTTATCTAACAAATTGAAGCCATCCTCAAAATCATAAGAACCATTGACATATTTGATCTAAAAGGAAAAAGGAGAGAAACTATAAACATTCTTCAATTCAAGTTGAAATGACATTTTCAAGTTGATATTTTCACAAGTAGTGCAACAATGTTTGCGAATTAAATATGACTCTTCAATTCACTTCGGTTTAGTTACAGGGAAAACTGAATAGGGTTGAAGCCACACAAGAACATAATATTCTCAATCAGCACAAAATCTCATGCATTATTCAGAAATAAACCAGCAGCCGCTTCTAGTATATTTCCTACAGCAACTCTTTAACTACATTATATGTCATGGCATTTCAGATTTGATGGAGTAAAATATAAGGTGAAGGTTTAATTTTGTCCTAAAATATTAAAAAAAGGGATCGATATTGCCCTTTAATCATAAAAAATGTTCATGATTAATGTTAGTTTTCTGAAAAGATTTTTTTGGTAACATACTTCTTTTGAAACGTGCTTTCTTCTAAATTTTTTTTTTTTGGAAAGTGCTTTGCCAAATGTTCAACTTGCAACTAAAAAAGGAGACTCATAGGCGGCCTTATGTGCAACTTAGACCTTAGATAAACAACCTCTATCTGCAATGAAAAAGAAGAGGTTGGCATTCAAAAAGTGCTTTTTAAAAAGCACTTTTTCAAGAAAGCAATTTTGCAAATAAGCCACCTCTTTCGAAAAGTGATTTTTCAAAAATGACTTTTTCCTAACATGCTTTTTTGGGAAGTGATTTTCTAGAAAATGCTTCTTCAAAAACTAAAGAAAGAAGAGGTTGGTAGCATTCAGAAAGTGCTTTCATAAAGTACTTTTTTAAGAAAGTGAATTTAAAAAAAGAGCTTTTTCATAAAAGTACTTTTCCAAAAAAGTGCTTTTCTAATAAGTGCTTTTTCAGGAAGTACTTTTTTAAGAAAGTGATTTTGGAAAATAATTGCTTTTTAAAAAAGTGCTTTTTTAGAAAAGCACTTTTCCAGTAAAGTGCTTTTTCAGAAAAGTACTTTTTCCCTAAAGTGCTTTTTCAGGAAGCACTTTTCCAATAAAGTGCTTTTTCAGGAAGCACTTTTCTAAGAAAGTGCTTTTTTAAGAAAGTGATTTTTAAAAAAGTGCTTTTCCAAGAAAGTAATTTTTGAAAAAAGTGCTTTTCCAAGAAAGTGATTTTTGAAAAAGTGCTTTTCTATGAAGTGATTTTGGAAAAAAGTGCTTTTCAAAAAAGTGTTTTTTCAGGAAGTACTTTTTCAAGAAGTGATTTTCAAAAAAGTGCTTTTGCGGAAAAGTGCTTTTTTCCAATAAAGTGCTTTTTCAGGAAGTACTTTTCCAAGAAAGTGCTTTTTTAAGAAAGTGATTTTTGAAAAGGTGGTTTTCAAAAAAGTGCTTTTCTGTGAAAGTACTTTTTCATGAAGTGGTTTTTTAAGAAAGTGATTTTTGAAAAAGTGCTTTTCAAAAAAGTGTTTTTTCAGAAAAGTACTTTTCCAATAAAGTGCTTTTCTATAAAAGTGCTTTTTCAGAAAGTACTTTTTCCAAGAAAGTATTTTTTTTAAGAAAGTGATTTTTGAAAAAGTGCTTTTAAAAAAATGGGCTTTTCTAGAAAATGCTTTTCCAAGAAATGATTTTAAAAAATATGCTTTTTCATAAAGTGATTTTCCGTAAAGTTTTTCTTTTTCTTTTGGACAGTGTTTTTCTATAGTTGTCAACTACAAAAGTAGCGTTGCAAAACGGAAGTTGTTGGGCACTATAAATCCATAATGGGCAACCTAATTTGAAAATAAACCACCTCTTTCGAAAAGTGATTTTGCAAAAAGGACTTTTTTCCTAACACGCTTTTTTGGGAAGTGATTTTCTAGAAAATGCTTCTTCAAAAACTACATTTTCAGAACAATTTTTTCTGTAATTTAAAGGTTGGTTTTCTATTTCATTTGGTTATCAATGAATATCTCTCAAATTTCAAGTAACTCAAAATGGCTCCATTACGTGTTCTTCAATTAATCACCATGTTGATAAATGACCACACAAAAGTTTATGCATATTACAAGTGAAACACAATATTTTTTGAGGAAACTAAACGTATATTGTATTATGCATATATATGTTTGTGTGTGTGTGTGTGTTTGTTTATGTATATGTACCGTGCTCAATTCACTCTGCGAAATGGAATTGGTGTTGTTGTGGTATGGCCTACTGGGGAGCTTGCTTCACACATGCAATGTTGCCGATCAAGTTTTTCTAACCTTTATTTTTGCTGGTCTAACCTTAACAAAAGTTTTAAAGAAATAACTTCTCTGCTAAGATGTTCGAACATTCCCCCTCTATTTTTCCCTTAATTTTTGCCAAAGGTGATGAATCTTATCTAATATATATGTTAATGGTCACATATTTAATACTGTGTAGTGCATGATATGAGTTTCATTGTTCATCAATATGCCAATTGTTTTTTACACCAAATGTTTCTCTCTGTAATTTTTCTATCCACCTTCGTGCCATTTGAAACCCATTGCTTAAACAATTTTAAGCCCACCGGCTGTTTCTTGCTTCATCATTATTTTCCTGATGTCATAAGTTTATGGCCTGATTTGTCTTACATACTTTCACACCTCAGACACTTTTCTGAAACATCTCGTCCCATGCAATTTCCATAAACCAGTTACTTGCCTGATGTTGTATTATTACTTTCCTATCAGTATCCTGCAATTGCCACTATCCAGTTACTGTCCTATTACATGCAACAACAATTATTATATTTCACATACTTTTCTTGTAGCTGGTCAGCATTTGGTTCCATAGTTTAACTACCTAAAACACCAAAATGAAAATTAGCAAATCAATTACCTTATGGAACTTGGGTGTACCTCAACTCTTATTTAAAACATTCTGGTGGCACAAACAATCAGGTTTGCCGATCATGCAAGCAAAGATTCAACAAACAGATAGTACAATTCAATAAACACTTCAAATATAATCTATATGTATGGTTAGAAGCCTTTCTAGTATTAAATAATTACATTGAAGAGGAATAACTTTTTCGATAACAATTATAATGACCTCTTATTGTCATTCATTCCGCAGGTTTAATATGATGATGCACACGTGCATGAAACTACATCATTTTGCTATTTCCTTTTCTCATGATTATGTTGTTGTACATTAGGTTACTTCGGCCGCGCAACGCGTGGGGGAGCTTTTGCTAGTTCTTATAAAACTGATTTGGTGTAGTGTCGAACCCAATGTATCCGTTGTTATTTGTTACATATTTTTTATGATTATAAACGCACTTCATTAATCATCAATTATTATTAATCCTCACTTTCTAGGTTAACGAATGATCTCATTTGAGGACATCAAGCTTTCAGTTCCAGCCTCCTTACCTGAACTCCAGCGGCTCTATAGCTTCATCCGTCGAGCCTCAGCCCAGCCATCGACGTCGATGTAGCTTCTGTCGCCTTCCAATGTCATCGCTTTGATCATTCCAAGGTACTTCCATTTCATCCATTACTTCCATTATTATTATACTGCAATACACTATTTATAGCTCGTAAGGTTTCACCCGTTGGAAACTTTTGATTCTTTGAAAACAGATTCAATGAAGAACGCATCAAGGAACAGAAAGGGAGGTCGCTTGCATTGCACAAGGTAAGATTACTTCTGTGGTCTAGGAAATTAGGGTTCGGGTTTATCATGGTTTGGCCAGAGTTTTAGGAGTTATTCTTATGGTAATGGTAATTAATTGTTGAGTGGTTCAATTTTGGAATTTCGTTGAAGGGATATGTGTGCGGATCTTATGTAGGTCAGGTTAATTGGTTGACATTGTAAATATCTTCGCCCAATCGTTTATCTTCTCATTTCTTTCTCGTATGTGTCCCTTGGGATCATGTCGATTTTTTTATTTTATTTTCTGCTATTTTCTGGTAATATGCCCTAAATGAGCTTAATCTCACAAAACTTTGTTGGTAAAAGGGTGAAACATAATTAATTGACGAGATTCGTCCTACTAATTTGTATTATGTGAACGCTTCGGTGTGTTTGAGTCTATAGTGAATTTTTCCTAAATAACCAATATCCAAATATTTACTTGTTTATCTATTTATTTCTTCCCATTCATATTTCATGGCAAATAAACACGTTTTAGAATTCTTCATTTTTTTGTCAACTAATTTAATTTTTCTTTCCCACTTTACAAGAATAATTCTCTCTTTTAAATTGAAAAAAAAATCATTTTAAAGCCTTTATATACTTATTAATACAAACATTTGATCCTTCAATCCTCATTTTAGTTTTATCTTTCAAATTTCAAACCATAATAAATTTTGATTCCTTAAATTTCATTTTACTTAAAATATCAATCCTAATAATTTAATAAAATTATACACAATTTTACTCCTTAATTGGTTAAACTTATTGTTTGAAATTTAAGCGTACCGATTGAAAAAAAAAAAAGAATGTATTGATCTTCATATATAGGGAGAATTAGGAAAAAAATCTCTCATTGGGGAATTAATTAGAGAATATGATATATTTAGTTGTACATGTGAAAACTCAGTTACATATGTGAAAACTCAATTGCACATGTTGCAAAAATTCAGTTACATATATGTAAAAGGTTTTCATTCTACAATTAATTTTTTAATAGAGAATTTATCCGTTCTACGTTGTATATTTATATATGTATGTACATATTGGGCCAGATAATATATATATATATTATCAGTTTCTACTTTCTAGTTGACTTTATGAGACTCGATGGTGCTTTCCTCTTATTTCCTCTGCGTGTTTTTTAGGGTTTTGGGTTTGAATTCTTGAGAGCTCATCTATTTATAATTAACAATAGAAACCCATTTTCGGAAGCGGAGATGAGACCTTTAGATGAGACGGAGACAACTGCGGTATTCGAAAAGCTCTTCAAATTCGTCGGAAACAATCTCAAGAACATCGTCGAAAATCCTTCCCATGAAGGCCCCGACTCCAACCCTGGCCGCTATTGCTTCCGCCTCAACAAGAACAAGATCTACTACGTCAGCGAATCCCTCGTCAAGCGGGCCACCAACATAGCTCGACCCAACCTCGTTTCTCTCGGCACTTGCATCGGCAAATACACTCATGGAGGCAATTTTCACCTCACAGTACAGGCCTTGAACTTGTTGGCCGCTAATGCTAAGCACAAGGTCTGGCTCAAACCTCAGTCTGAGATGTCGTTCTTGTATGGGAATCATGTGTTGAAGAGTGCTTTGGGAAGGATTACAGAGAACATTTCGCCTGGTGATGGGGTTGTGGTGTTTTCTATGTCTGATGTGCCGTTAGGTTTTGGCGTGGCTGCTAAATCCACTCAGGACTGTAGGAAGTTAGACCCTAATGGTATTGTGGTGCTGCACCAGGCGGATATTGGTGAGTACTTGAGGATGGAGGATGAGCTATGAAAGTTTTTTCTTTTTTGTTTTTTTT
>QFDD01002073.1:0-21749 GCA_006871305.1 Vachellia collinsii | reverse complement strand
TCACACAAGTTCAGGTATGACTTTTTCCTCGAACACAAGAAAAATTTTTGTTTCTGGATTGCTGAAGTGTTGAGACAACATGCAGAAGGATATGCAGCCTTTGCTTTGGTTTTCCCTATAATTCATTACAAGACAATAATTACAATGATGAAGATCAACCATCCTCCTAAAAAAGAAAGAAGTTCTGTTTTCTTCTATCTCTATTTCCTTGAAATAAATTCTTGTCTTCAGCCCTACTACTCATTCTCCTGTCCTAGATATGCTTCTCTTATTATATCAAAATATATCCAGAAGGAGCCAATATTTCCATTGAAAGAAATTTACCACAGCCTATAAGTACAAGCAACATAATTTTACCCGGGTAACAAGGAAAATATATCAAAAGAGTGAATTTAATATTCCAAAAAACAATGAACCACAGAAATAGAAACTAGTGTCAAGTATTTACACCTGAGGGACGAGAAAGAAAGACTCATTTGGGCGATGCACAAGGGCAACAAGTGGACTCACGCCAGGAGCAACGGTTCTTCTAGCAAGGTGTTTTAGAATTACTCTCAGTGGCGCACCTAGGACCACCTCCCTGACTGATGCAACCTTTAGCAAAAGAGCATATCGTTGATCTGCACAAGATCAATATCACCAAATGTCAAAACAAGGAAAAAGGTAAACACACACGCACACATGCACTGACATATGAATAATTGAAAATAAATGTATAGCAGTTTTGACCATAAAACTGGTTTTAACTGATAGGAACAGGAATATAGATCAAGGCTATGATTGATCAACCTCAAGCAGAGAGAATATATAGGATAAGAGAATCATAATAATTATATATAAGAGATTCCCTCAGGAGTTGATTGATTGCATGTAGCATAAAGAGTTGGAGAAGGAACCCTTTTCTATATACCATTTGGTGGCCAGATATCATCCAAATGTCTGATGCACCTATACTTCTAAAACAAAAAAGTAACCATACCAGTTTCAGATATTTATATGATATGATATAATGTGCATACCATATTTCATGATGCATAGAACATATTCTAACATTTGTAATGTTGTTTACTTTTGGTCCAAAATGACTCGAGCCAATAGATAATATTATCAATACGAATAATCATGAATCTTAACACTTAATTTGAATAATCAATAAAAAATAATTAATTTGAATTTAAAGTTACAATTTTAATTTATTTTATACTTTTATTGGTCACTCATTATGAGCATCCTTATTTTAAATTTAAAATGCATGTTTAAAACTCAGTTTATTTATATTAGTCATGTTCTATGTGTTTATTTATTGAACATATACAATTATATATATAGTTCTTGTGCTAATATCCTAAAATTTTAAAGTTCACCATATCAGAAGTATCCCGCATTCATTTCCAATATGAATAACCATATCTATGCAACATGGGTTGTATAAAAAGAAGATGAAATCCATTGCCTTTGGATAAGCACATAAATGAAGAATAACTATCGAACATAATTTATGCAAATTCCATTATGCTCTCATAATCGTTATTTTTTCTTTTATTTTTGAAGTATGGGTGCAAAGATCAATTCCCCATCAAATTTTTCCATTCCAGCACACTTTTTATCCAACTAAAAATACAAATGGAATAGTATTCTCTTGCCCTTCTATATTATACCAAACATAATTATTTCATTCATTTCACTTCTTCATTACCCTTCCATTTTCATACCCAAATGTTCTGTTTACTGGACAGCCCGTTACTTTTCCTAGAAGCAATATTATTTGGAAATGAATAGCCATAAAAATTACCAGAGCATGAAGTATCTGACAAACCCAAAAAAAATTTAAATGGGAACTGATGTAACATACCACAACAAAAGAAAATATCACAAGAACTATGACCTGATTAGGCATGAAGGATGCTGTACAAAATAAAATAATACTGACCAAGATTTGTCAGAAATGACATCATGGAACACTAGGCAATTTATGAGAAATCAATCAAGTTTAAGTTCCTTCTAATTTTCTAAATATAAGAGCAAAACTCTTGTCTTTAGAAGATAGGGTCAATATAAATCCATAGAATAGCACATACAACCGCTGGGAATGATGAACACTTTTTCAAACAGACAAGCTGGACTGGGGAAGATGGAATTTCAATAACAAACTAGGCTCTTGGCCCCTAATAATTGTATTATGTGCTAGCCCTGAAACTTTTGCACCCCTAGTACTTGCAAGGAACCCCCCACCCTCGGATGTCTAATAGAATAGGATTCTGTTTCTGGCCAGCGCTTTGGATGGTGATTTCCAAGGGAGTGTCCTTACCAAACATAAGTAGGGATTAAGCATGCAGTTTCTTGATCTCTTTCATAATCATATTCTCCACATATGCATCAGTCTCTACTAATTAAATTTCTCTGTATCACAAGGAAGTTGTGCGTGCGTTTAAATGTAATGATATAAAACAGTAAATCATTCCCCTCTCCCACGAGAAATGCTAAAATCAAATAACCCTTCTCTCTATAAACAAAATATACACAAATCCACTTGAAGTAAAAATATGACCAAAATACCCTAAAAATAGTATTGATTTCTTTCATTAAAAAATAGCATTAAATAATATTTTTTTTAAAAAAATTATTTCAACGGTATTTATCATGTGTCAAAACTATAATTTTAACTCACAAAATTTAGAAAATTAAATATTTTCAAAATGGTCAATATATATTTAAAATATTCAACATCAAACCCAGGTTACTCTCCGAAGGAGAGCTCCTTTAAGAAAAGGAGAAATGATCTTTTAGATTATTCAAGAATATTTGCATTTACTTCAAAGGATTTCTAAACTATTTGCTTTTAATGATAGGTTTACTGTTAAGGCTCTATAAATAGGTCATAACAAATCTTATTTTGTATGCCTTTTGATGAATTGAATAATATTGATATTTAAGTACTCCCTCCCCCATAATCTCTTCTCTCTCCCTAGAATTTGTCTAGTTTCTACCTCCTCCTTGCTTCTCCCCTTTTCACCCTCTTGTTCTACATCAGTTATATTATATAAATAATAGAAGATATAAGGTGTTGTGGTCAATACAAGTGAATTATAGCTTATGTTTTGCAATGAGAAAGGTCAATATAGTAAATCATTTTATTGCCTAAAAAACGTAAATACATATGTTCAAAATAGATAGAATAGCTGTGTAATTTGGATATCTTAGAAGTGTAACTTACTCTTCATTCAACCAATGTACACAACTTTGTTACAAGTAGAACATGAAGCAGGCAACAGCAAACAATTTTAGCTCAAGAGGAAGGGCTTCCATATAACAGATCAACAAAATAAAAATTTTAAATTAATGGTAACCTCTATATTAGAGTGTAATGGGGTTAGTGATATAGTTAGCCATAGCTCATGAGTTAGTTTGTTATAACTATATAAACAGAATTATGAACATTGAACATTTCTGTATCTATCTATACACACTGTCTCACACACTCTGAGATCATATGATCAATAGAAGCAACAAATCGTTTTGACCATTCCCTCTCTCCCTCTTTTGTATCACTCTCTCTCTCTCTCTTCTCACTTCATCAGTCTATATCTAATAATATTCAAGAAGTCTTGGCACATAGAAAGCATATGATGTTATACTATTAGAAATGTCAACATACCTTGGTTTGGAGGAAGCTTGGAAAGATTTATTTTTAATGTGAGGTTAAAGCCATCCCTTGGAGGATCAAGAATTTGTACAAGCGTGCCATATGCAGCTTTTATTGCTTCTATGGCTCCAAAAGGAAGTCCACCCAAGAAAATAGTTTCTGGAGGAGGGATGGGTAATGATACTGATAACAACAAGATATGTGGATTCTTCATAGTCACCTACAATCGTTTTTGCTTTGTCAAATGTTAAATGCAAAACTGCCAAACACTAACTCATCTAACAAAAACTATAAAGTATCAAATTTAAACAGAAGTTATAAAGAAATGAAGGATCCCATTCAAATCTTAATAATTATTATTACCACAAAGTCATGTCAGTAGTTACCTGAATATGATATCGAACATCATCAAACTCAAACCAGTGGTAGTCCAATTCAACACCTTTTTCAAGACTGTAGTATCAATATGAGATAAACATCAGTGCTGTTGGGTGACTGATCATAAAAATTATGGAAGTTCACACATTATGATAATTTGCTAAATCAGAGATAGGTAAGAACGACTGGAACAAGAGTGTTTCTACCATCATATAATAGGAATATACAACAACATAAAGTAGCATTATGATATGAAGTCCAACTTGATTGTTTACACCCTTAACTGACAAATATACATGCTAAAAGGCTTTTTTATTGGTTAACAAGATAGCTTTCCCACCAAGCTCAATCGAATTAGAGTAAGGCTGTAGACAAAGCAAGCTCCATGAAATTTTTTTAATTTAGTTCATTTTTTTCCATAAGAGGAGAAATTATATGAAGAAAAAGAATATAGAGCACCAGCAGGATGAAATATCCCCTAAACCTCTTAATTAGAAACAACAACAGATAAGAATGAAAGATTGAAGCATGATCATACAGCAAAGCAGCCCAATTCCTCTACCTATGAAGCATTGTTACTTCAAAGTCAAGCAGTGTCCAAGTCTAACATGTGTAGAAGCTTATTCTAGACATGATGCTACATATTCAAACTATAAATGGACGCTACAAATTTTTTAGTGTCTTAGTCATGTCTCATGTCTGAGACAATCCCATAGATATCAGCCCTTTAACTATCTAAGAAAGTGAGTCTCTTCAAAAAGCCACACCAAGAGAGAACGCACAAGATTTTCTTTCTCACATGGAATCTAAAGACAGACAAACACCCCAAAAGATGCCAGCATTTCATTCCATAAAGCAAATGTTCCATATCACAGCAAAATCCATGCATTGCCACAATGTTATTCCGTCCTTTTCCATCCAAAACCTTTGAACCATATTTACATTATTCACTGGGAGGCACTATACTATAAAACAATCTTCAGTACAAGATATGATTCTCATACTTGACGATCACACTACCCAATTGAACAGGATGCAAGATGCGTGTTTATTTTCAGAAGGTTCGAAGCTCATTTACGAATGACATTATGCATGCGATAAGCTCTTGCACCCTTTTAGCGTTAAAAATATCTACAGGAAAATAGAGGATAAGAACATTGGATTCAATAGCAAAATTCATTTCATCACATCAAACCTAAATTGCCTTCCAAAATAAAATTGTGAGACCGGAGAACAAAGCACTGCGTGACGCTACTTGAATGCTAACCTTAGTCTACTTATCAACCTTAAGAAAATTGAAATGACAAGTATTTACGTTATGTCCACAAGGATCAAAACACTTTCTCGAAAGCATAATTATACCGCAAAAGAAGGAGGAAGACTGAAAGCAAGGAGGAGCTCATCATTCAAAAACAAAGAAAGCATAAATAAACGCCAAATGCTTTAGAACAAAAGGAGAATACATGAATTGAAAATTGAGAGAGCAATGGGAGGACGCACTTTTGAACCCGATTCATCAAGGTCTGAAGCAGAAACCTTGAATGGGACTGCAAAAGGATCATCGATTTTTTTGGGCAAAATCGAAATCAAATGTAGGTGTTCCAGTGAGGAGCGGAAGAGAGCTGAGAGTGGCTGAGATCTGAATTGCAACGTTGGGGGATTCTTTTCTTGACGTCTGGAATTGGAATTCAGACCGCTATGAAAAAATTGAATGCGTCTTTTAATCGTACGAAAAAAAGGTCATTATCGATAAAACTTACCGCAAGGCGCAGACTAGACAAGCATTGGTGCGCAGCGGTGGTTTAAATTTTTTTTTTTTTGGGTAGAAAAAGAGGCCTCAGGCCCAAAAGAGAAAAACAGAACTAAAACATCAAAAAAGACAAAACCAAAAGAAACACAAGCAAAAAAGTCAATCAGGGCAGATGGAATCTAGGATCTTCATTCTTCAGGTCCGCCCCTTGTGGGAGAGGCTTCTTCGTTCTGCTTTCCCAATCTATCCGCTTCCACCAGTTCTAACAGTTCAGGTGGGGTTTCTTCCCAAATGCAGAGCTCCCCATTCAAGTTAAAGCCTTTTTTGGCAAGTTTATCAGCACAACTGTTTGCTCTTCGATCCACTCTGCAAATATGAATCTGCCACTCTTGCTCCATAAATGCGAGGATTCGACGGATGACTCCTGATACAAAGGTATGTTCTATTAACTTTCCTCTTAGAATTTTGACTAGATTTTCTGAGTCTGATTCCACAATGATTTGCTTAAAACCCCTGCACCATGCAATTTCCATGCCCTTGAGTACTCGCCAACTTTCTGCTTCAAAAGCGCTGCACCACCCTAAGCGTTTGGAAAAACCACAAATCCATTCCCCCTTATCGCTTCTGAGCAAACCGCCACAGCTTGCGTCACCTCGATTGCCTCTGCAAGCTCCATCCGTATTTATTTTAATCCACCCTCTATCTGGTCGGGTCCGGGGACATGGGTTCGAATTCATTAAGCACTTGTCAGAAATTTCATTTTGTCTAAGGACTCCTTTTGCCTCTGCATATTCATTTGCCAGTTGCCAAATTCGTTGGATTTTGGCTCTACAAGCTGTCTTCTTCCCTTGAAATAAATTCTCATTCCTATTTCACCATAACATGCAGCTAGTGACCCCAAAAATAATGCTCCAAGGAATGCCCCTTGCCCGTAATGTTTCTCTTAATTAGCGCTGGTTTAAAATTTAGTAGTAATATTTGTAATTAAAATTTAAAAAATACAACGCATTTTTTTTCGCAAGAAAATTATACTTCCTCATGTCTAAATAATATAGGGTTATATAATTAATTTATAAATATTAAAAAATTAGTTAAATTACTTATTTTTGAAAAATATGAGTTTATTTTTCTAAGATATCCTTTTTAATTATAACTATTATTGTATGAAAATTCCATTACTGTATGTAATTAATATGATAATATGGATGTTCTGAAAAAAGTTTTGAATTTAGAAGATAGTATAAAATGAATTGAAATCTTATATTTAGAACCAAGCTCATTTATAAAAAAAAACCAAAAGAAAAATCCAACCCCCATCAAACCTCAAAATTTATTAACATGGCATACTTTGATTGCATTGAGCATATATGTTAGGTGGTGCTCCATGACCAGGAGCACCCACAGTCTAACCTCTATTATGCAATCCTTCATTTTCTCATCAACAACGATCGAAGTTCCTTTTTGGTTAATCAAGAATCTCAATTTAGTTCATAGAGTACATTATCTCTTCTCAAACTCTCACTTATCCTTAAAACGTCTGATTGGAGCCAGAGTAGTTTCTTTAACCATTAATCTGTTTTAGGCAGCCAACTAGGCGCCTCCAGGAAGGGAATGAAAGCTTGAGGAATGCAAAGCGGCTCTTATGACTCACTCAACTCAGTTCTTGCTTACACTTCTGCAACGGTCCATCAAGCACCCCAAATTGGTTTCCCAAATCCATTCCCTGGTAATCACCATTGGCCACCTCCTCCATTATTCTAATACACCATCAGTATCACATCTAAAATGGACAAGCACCCTATTATACAACGCCTTGATCAGAGCTCATCACATTTCGGGATCCTCGCACAAGGCCCTTCTTCTCTTCACTCACATGCTTGCTAGCCAAGTCCCGCCTAATGACCACACATTCCCTCCCCTCATCAAAGCTGCTTCTCACTCTCCTTCATTGGGAAGAGCGCTTCATTCCCAAGTGATCAAACGGGGTGTTCTAACTGACCAATTTGTACAGACCACTTTTATTGCTCTTTATGCGTGTAATAACAATCTAGCTTATGCTTGTAAGGTGTTTGATGAAATTCCTTGTATTTGCATTGTGGCATGTAATGCAATGCTTCATTCTTTCTGTACAAATGGGAATATGGGGTCTGCCATGTTACTCTTCGACCGCATGCACGAGCGGGATGTTGTTTCTTGGACAACTATGATAAATGGGTTTGCAAGGAATGCGAAATTTGGCAAGGCTATTCAGCTTTTTAGGAAGATGATGGCTCACAAGGATGTCTTGGATCGCTTGGTTAAGCCAAACGAGGCTACATATGTGAGTGTCCTTTCGTCTTGTGCCAATCTCGATGCCAAAGCAGCACTCGATTGTGCAAGGCAGGTACATGGATACGTTGTAATGAATGACATTAACTTGGGAGTTTTTGTGGGAACTTCACTAGTAGATGTTTATGGGAAGATGGGTTGCCTCAATTATGCCATGAGTGTCTTTGACCGTATGGACCTAAAAGAGGTGTGCACCTGGAATGCAATGATTTCATCACTAGCCTCAAATGGTAAAGAGAAGGAAGCTTTGAATATATTTGAAGATATGAAGGCTGAAGGGCTACAACCAAATGGTATCACCTTTGTAGCAGTTCTCACTGCCTGTTCTCGTGGAAGACTTGTTAAGGAAGGATTGGAATTTTTTAGATCAATGTCAAATTACTATGAAGTAGTACCATTAATGGAGCACTATGGATGTGTGGTTGATCTTTTGGGAAGAGCAGGGCATTTGGAGGAAGCAGCTGATATCATAAATAACATGCCTTTTCAGCCGGATACATCTGTTTTGCTTGCTCTTTTGAGTTCGTGTAGAATTCATGGAGCCATAGATCTTGGAGAAGAGATAGGAAGAAAGATGCTTGAGTCACATACTCAACATTGCAGCCAATATGTGTTATTATCAAGCATCAACGCAGATAAGGAAAGATGGGACCATGCTGCTGATATGAGGAAAGAAATGTTGCAGATTGGAATTCAGAAAAGTCCAGCATTCAGCATGGTTCATTTAAAATAAGTTCCTTCAACCAAGTGACCATTCACAATCCCTTCTTCGATTCACTCTTTTTTGATATATAGACTTAATCTTTTCATTTTGTATATTCTGAATTTACCTTAGAGTATATCTCCTAATACAACTGAACTTGAGTTGTAACAAACAAGTAGTCCAATTAGTAAGATAATACGTAATAGCTACCTACTAGCAACCCTCTATATTTTTTATTTATTCCAATGACTAAATCACGAAATACATTAGAAGATTTGAATCTTATATTTAGGATTAAATCAATCTCCAAATGCAACTTGCTTTTATATTGAAGGCTGGAAAGAGAACATAATGGAATATATCTCTATTGGTGAAGGTGATCTGTTATTGCTATTGGATGGCATGGACAAGTCATTATCTCTATATCATGTAATGATGCATCAAAAACTACAAAAGTCATTGGCTTTTTTTTTTTTTTTTGGGTGAAAAAAAGCCATTGACTTTGCTTCTTCAATTGACAGCATACCATCCCACAATTTTCATGTCAGTGAACAGGTCACGTAATGAAGGTGGATAAGAGATAATGGGAATTAGATAGGCTGGAACAAGGATGGTGCTACAAGGAATCATTTGGAACAGTCAATAATGTATTTGAATTTCTATCAACACTTCTTATGCCTCATTTGTCCTTTCACGTTAGAGATAAGATCAGCAGGTCTCTTTTTAATTTTATGTGTTTTAAAAATTATTATGAAGTATTGGTTGTGAGAACATACATATGATCTTATTTATAGAAGCTAAATAAATGGTTCATTTTAGTTTTAAATAAAACATATCAATTTACATTGCCTATTAACTTTATAATTTTTTTCCAAAACATCCATTGTTTTAAAAAAGTTTCCATCAAATGATAAGGACAATATATATTATTAAATAAATAGCTAATTTAATTAATTTTTTTTAATATACATAAATTAATTAATTAGCTTTATATTAAAAAGTGATTGGAGTATTGGATATAAAGTTAACTATGAAGGGGTGGGTGGAAAAAAGGATATCCAAATCTGAATTCATAAAGCCTCCTCATGTGACTTCAATTAAGGGAAAAGAAATAACTAGATATCACCACATGGTGACTTTATGCTAAGCTGATTTATTATTATTTTTGTTGCAAATGTCATACATGAGAAATTAATCATTTTGATACTGATCCCACAAGAGGTATATAATAAATAACAGAGGAGGAGGAGGAAGTGAAAGAAACGTAGGAACAAATGGTGACTTGATAGGCAAAAGGAGGATGGCTCCACAAGCTCCCGTCCATTTGACATTTTATCTTTCACGCTGTTGGCTTCAAAACATACATTCTACACGAATGCGACTCCACAGTCGCACTGATTTTGTCCACAAATTCTCTCTCCAATGTCTTGTGCTGCAAACATCCACAAATTCCTTCACGTCATTATCAAACAATGCAATGATATAACCAATTCACATGTCATCCCTAATCCAATCCATCACACCACCTCTAATACTCAATATAATACTCACTTGACTAATTTGAAAATTAAAAGAAGTTAAATAAATTACTTTAATATATCTATAGATAGAATTTTTCAAATTAACTTGTCTGACTTATAGTTTAATATACAATCTAATGATACACATAGGTGTTCCAGAAATATTATGTAATATATGCTATAATTAAGTAATTTATTTATCTTTCTTAATATCTCAATATTGTTTAACCAGCTTTTTTATTGAGGACAAATGTAGTATATACTTTTATGTCTCCGGCTAACATAATTTTATAAATATCCAAAATTAATTTTCCTAGTGAAACCTGACTTGGAAAGCCAAGTATGAATTGAAGGGCATAACATACCTGCCAAAGATCTCTTGCTTGCATAACACTTTTTGGAGGAATGCCAACGTCGTCCCAGAAGGCAGTAATAGCGTAACGCACGGGGCCGCGATTCAGCAGCACTACTGCCACTCTGTTCTCAGAGAGAGGCCCTGCCCATATCTGTCGGAAACAAATGAAAACGCATTTTCGTTACCAAGCCGTTGTTTACTCTCTTCTCTGTTACACTACAAACGAGTTCTTATATTTAAGACCGGAGGAGTACTTAGTAAAAGATTTGAATGAATAGGATACCGAAATTTCTGACCTCAATATCACCTTCCATCCGAACCTTTTTACCTTGCACACCGAGTGGATCTGTTGCGATTTGTGAACAAGTGTATGTTAGTAATGGTTAATGGTGGAAAGCACAGGAGGGATGGAGGGGTTCATCACCTTGGTTAACTGCGATAACCTCCTCGTTTGAGATTATCATTTTAGTCTCTTTAGTCATATTCCGAATATCACAGCCCAGAAGGAGTGGAGCCTGCCACCAATTACATACATTACATTTTACTTGACCAACAAGTATAAATTAAATAAAGAATTCACAATGTCATCGTGCGAGCAAGTGCGTGAGTACCTTGGAAAGCGCCCACAGACTGAAGTGAACTATATATTCATTATTGGTCATCCCTCCATTTCCCACTTCAAGCATGTCAGGGTCTGTTCATTGAAACAAATGAATAACAAAAACCTCAAAAGAAAAAAAAAATGGATGAAGGGGTAAAAAAATCATGGGAACAGTATACTAACCATTCCAGCCACCAGGTCTTGCTAGATCAGCATAAACTTCATTCATGTCTGCCCTGGATATCATGCTGCCAAACACAAAGATATATAGCATCAACGGACTTCACTGGTGTACTGCTTCTACTACAAGACTCAGCTACATACATGCTCCGTCAAATATTTAATAATATAAGATCCATTTTGTGGTTCAATTTCTTTATTAAAATGGATCTTATATTAAACACTGGATTGGAGTAATGTTGACATATGCAAGGAAATTACTGAAAAACGGCAAGCATGCATCTTGTTTTACCTGTCCCATGAATCGTTTATGTCATTTGTTGTTCTCCAGCTATTCCCTACTTTAGCACCCCACAAAGCAGGGTGCAAATCTCCCCTACAAAACACAGTACAAATAATAGACTCAGCAACATGAGTATATGATGTAAAGTTGGAAGCCCATCAAATCAAAATCTGAAAAGGAAGACAAGAGGATTACCATTCACATAGAGAGAAGAAGATTGGGCGGCCAGCCTTTAATAAAGCTCGAGTCATAATAGGGTATCTGTGTTGAAGAGAAACATTACACAAGCACGATGCAACAGCGATATTCATGTCTTGAGGCAAATGCATAAAAAGTTAAATATAAATTAAATTATTCGTTTAATGCATGTAATCATTTTCTTGATTCTTTTGAAGTAAAAAGAATGATTAATACAGTCATAGATAGTATGGCCACGTACTGCAAGGAGCCCATGGCAACATATGAAAGCGAAAGAGAGGATCACACCTCCTCCAAGTAATCATTCTAATAATGTTGATGGTTTCTTTTACTCAAAGCAGATCTATTGGTAATCAACTCCATGTCTATTATATTTTATCCCAAATATTTTAAATTTGGACGGAGACAAATTTCACTTCCAAATATTAAAAAGTAGTTCCGGAGTCATATTTAATTGTAATCGAAAATTAGTAAAATTATTTTAAAATCAGATATAAATAAAAAGGTGGCAATGCAAGAGACAGAGAGTCGCGTATCATCCGTATTTCTACTCTAATGTTATCCTCTCTTTACTTTATCAGCACTATATAGAATTCATTCTTTAAAAGAAATTTTCTTTTTTGCAAACTTTATTCTGGGCTCTAATGATGATTTGGTTTGCATTAGATATTCAATTTCTTGTTGGGTCCCACGCCATCCAACCAGATATCAAATAAGAAGATTAATTCTTTTGGGGTTCCATAAGAAAATTAAATTTAGAAAGACCTAATTACAACTATTAAACTATAAAGACCAGTTTTAAAAATAAAAAAATACTCTCAAACTTAAAAATCAATTGATTAAATCTTAAACATAACATGCAAAATGAAGACTTTCTGACTACCTAACCGTTGGCCTTGATCCTCCATTGTTACAGTTATCATACTTCAAGTAATCAATACCCTGTCAACAAAGAAATGGCTACCAACTTATCAAGACCATAAGAAAGAACCAATAATTATCATAAATATAATAGTACGATAGAAGTAGTTTAAGATGGTGTGATTCACCTAATAATATCCGAAGCATAACGATGAATGTTTCATCGCTATTGAAATGAAAGTCGAGTAAAAGTTCAAGAGAAATCAAAATTAGCACAAACAAATCATACCCATGAAGCAAATGTTCTTGCATCTTGCTCCTCACGATGAAGTGAACCAGGCATCTTTTTGCTACAAGTAAAATAGCTGCAAAATTTGCTCGGAAAAATTAACTTTTGGGAAAATATTGGCAAGACCAAATAATACAAAACCAACAATTTCTTGAATAGGGTTTGGACTAGGATAATAGAATTATACCCTGCATCCGAATAAATTCCAAGCTTAAGACCTTTGCTGTGAACGTAATCCGCAAGAGCTTTGATTCCAGAAGGAAACGTTGACTTCTTCGCCACCAGATTTCCCTATGCATTTGTAAATTTATTTCTTAGTTCCATAGAACAGAGTTCACTACTAACTCACGGTTCTAGTGACAAGTTACGGGTACAGCCCAGTTAGAAAACAGCAACATTTACCTTGACGTCTCGAGACAACTCAGCCCAACAATCATCTGCAAGAATAACCCCAAGTTTAAAACATGTTGTAACGCGAAAACAGAGTCGAATAGCTCAACGTGAAAGTAATTACGAGGCTTGAAAAATTATTAGCTTTGATGTATGTATGTATGTATGTATGTATGTACCTATGTTCACATAGGTGTATCCAAGCTTGGACAAGCCAGTCGCAACAAGAGCATCCGCTGTAATTTCATACAACGAATTTCAATTTAAACGGTTGGTAAGTGAATCGAAAGGCACTGATTCAGTCATTTATCCTTATTATTCACGTAAATTCCTTCCCCTAACGATCCAAGAAAGCACTCTCACAAACAAACACACGAAGTTATACAAAAAAGAGACATTATCATTTTTATAAATCAAGCTACTCTCTTCGTTTTTTTTTTTTTTTTTGGGAAGGGGGGGGAGCCTAATTTGATCGTTTTGTGACAAGTATATATATAAAGAACTTGTTACCATTGGATTTATTGAGTTCATTTGTCGTGTTAGGTTAGATTCTATTTTTCGAGATTCAACTACTATTAGTATTTGGGACCACCATGTGATAGATTATTGAAATTCCCAAGGGAGACATGACACAGTCAATTTTACTACTGTTAAACAGACAGCAAAGTAAGTTAATATATATATATAGGATTATAATTAGTATTACTACACACGCTCTCGAAATATATATTTATTAACCCTTTAGTAACAAAATGTACCAGTTTCTCGAATAATCTTTTCGTCAATTTGACAACCGAAATGATTCCAACTGTTCCACCTACATTAAAAGGAAAAGAGTACCAAATAAATAAGAGAGATTATGGCTACTGAAAGAAAGAACACACAGTAACGTCATGAGAAATCTGGAAATCAGTTCTGAAGTTACTGTATAGTGCAAACATATGAGGATCATTTCTATTCCCTTTTTCTTTTTTTTTTTCCATAATCTGATATGAACAGATCAGGGTAAGGCCTCCAAAATTTCAAATCCAACAGAATTAGAGCTCGCATTAACGAAGCGTGTAATTGGTTATGATTTTTAAAATGCTACAAGTGCTTTTAAAAAATAGTTTTAACCAATTATCGCTTGGATATGTTAGGATAGTTCTTAAGAGTCTATTTAAAAATGGAAAAAATCCATTTTTAAAACAAATAATTTTTACTAAAAGCAGTCTGGATATAACCAAGAGTGTTCTTGAGAACTTCACCGATATAAGAATGCCAATTACGAGAGGATACGGTCATTGAAAGAAAAAAACACGGTAACATAATGCAAGATCGGGAAATCAATACTGAGGTTAATGCTTAGAGCAAACAAATATGGATATCTTTTCCATTCGTTTTCCCTTCTCCATATCCTGCAGTGAATAGATCAGGATGGTGCTTTCCTTTCCAAAGAAAGAAAAAGACTAAAACAAGCACAGAAAAATTCATCAATAAAGAAGAACTAGTGATAGAGAATTCGATACTGTGTTGTACGCTTTAATGACCAAACTCAGCAAATGCAACTCTTCAGTGATCGCAAAAGTAGCAGATAAGGAACACAGAAAATTTCATCAGTGAAGCAAAGATATGGAGAGGAACGAGTGGTAATGTTAGATACGGATACATACCCCATAGGAGGAGTGAGAGCGAGGCCATTAGCGAGCAGATTTCGCCGGAGTTGGTCCTCGATGTGACTGAAACCATTGAGGGCGGAGGAAGCAGAAGCGATAGTTAACGAACAGAGGAGGAGGAAAAGCAGCTGAGAGAAAAAGCTTGGAGGTCTATCCATTGCTAATGCAGGCTGTAGTCCTCCACCAGAGCCTGTTCACCAAATCAGAAAGAGGATGAAGGAGAAGGAGAGGAGACAATGACAGAACTTGGAGGGACTCACAGAACTCGGGTCCCGAGACTGGAATGGTGTGAATGGGAGGGGCCAGTGAGGCAGTGTCTATATATAGGCTATCTCGTCTCATGGCTGAAACTTTTTTAAATACGTTTGATATAACGGAAAATTAGGAAAAAATCCCGTAAAAGAATTAATTAGAGAATGAGATATATTCAGTGATACATGTTGGGTTTAAGTTGTTTATTATCTTTAGTTTATTTATTTTATGTAAAAATTTGTAATTTGAATTAGAAAGGATTTAATAGAAGATATTCTTTTGAATATCCTTATCCCTAGATTTTAGGATGGTTATCAGTTTCAAAGTTTGAAATTTATCTTTTAAGATTTTAAATTGAATTTTATCTTTTTTTTAGGATATGATTTCAAAATGTAATCTCTATAAATACATTGTACTCCTCATTCTTGCGAAGATTATCAGATTATGTTTTGACTTGAGTTTGCAAGATTGCAACTTTAAACTTGAGAGTGAATTTTTCTCTAGGGTTCTTCATTGAACTAACAGATTTATCAAGGCTTGATCATCCTTGTGGTGTCTTTCAACACTTAGAGTCCTTGTTCTTCCATGTTCAAGGGTTTAAATGAATCATTAACATTTGTTTAGCGTTTCTGGGAAGTGTATATTTCAGATTGGTTGTAGATTATTGGGATCTTTCCCTTTGGGTTCGCACCATCTTGGTATCAGAGCAAGTTTAATTGGAGAATGAGATATATTTAGTGGTACATGTGAAAGCTCAGTTACATATATGAAAGTTCAATTGTGAAAGTTTAGTTGTATACGAGTGGAAGGTCATATTTTACAATTAATTTTCTAATGAGAGACTTTTATCCAATTCTCCTTTAATATAAACTGAAATAGAAAAATAAACAACTACAGCAAGTTTATATAAATAAATATGAATATTCAATATAAATCTAAATATTTGATAGGGTGGCTATAGATACGAGATTATGAATGATACGGGAAATTTGAGAAACATTAGGAATGCATATTTATTTAAAATGAAATAAACAACTGCATTCCCAAAAATTTCTCTCACATATTCTTTGATGGAACTCATTACTTCAAATTCGATATAAGTATAAAAATTAGTATGAATGTAAATATCTGATAGAGTGATCATGGTTATGGGATGATGTATGATACGAGGAGTTAGAGAAATATTAGAATACGTATTTATTTAAAATAATCTTAAATATGTTCTATTTTATATATTTAACAATTTTATAGGGTGAACAAAATTTAAATTTGGACTCTATTTTCACAGTGCTAAATTGAAATTTAGATTCTAAATTCAAATTTAGCATTTACTTTTGCCATTACAAACTGTAGATACTATATTTTTATGCAAAAAAAATTTCTTCTTTTATGCAGATACATTCAAAAATATCATGAAAATATATAAATGATAAATCAGGGTTTTGAATATGCACAATTCAAACTGGAGGAATCAATTTGAGATTTTAAAATGTTATAAATGTACTTATTTACCCTTTCTTTACATATTGTAAATTTTCTATATTTTGTTAGGCTTTTTCAATACTCAATTTGCAATTCATTATACTTGACCTGTAAATTCACTAGTATGAGGAGTCTCATTTTTCAAAAGTTTCAAGAATTTTAATTTGCATATGCGTGAATTTCTAATATTTCATGAAGAATTCACTATATTTGACCTATTGTAGATTATAGAAATAGAGAAAGGACAAATAAAATTCTAAATGTCATTTCATCATGACATAAAAACTGCAACTTGAGTGTAGGGAATGCACACTAAAACATACGAAAGTCACGTATGCAAATAAAAACCCTTGGAACTTCTAAAAAATGGGACTTATGATTTGGAACTTTGTATATTCAAAACCCTAATTTGTCTTTTATATATTGTAAGGGTATTTTTCTGAAATTTTCCTTGTATTGAATATGATTTTTTTTCCGGTAAAAAAATGTTTTTCTGCCTAGAGAGTGAAAAATTATTTGCATTTTAAAAAATTATAATTTTTATGAATTTTATATGACATTCAAATGATTTAAATTGCTCGTTATTGATATTACCCGTTACACAACTGAAGCGAAGTTGGAGAAACTTATGGAACACAAAAAACGGAGGCCAATAATAGAAATTCGTAATAAGAACAGAGAGAGTCGCAAGCATGATATTCGGTGACGGCGAGATGTTACTCAAAATTGGAAAATTGGATAAGAATAGGGCCAATAACACTAATTTATCACTCGTCATTAGCTTATCATCTCACCCCTCTTCAAATATTTATTGACAAAAATCTTATGTAACCCCTCATAAAGTATTCCATTTCTAAAATTTTATATCAAATTTTAGAATAATCACTATCGAAATACTGAATCAACAAATTTAAACGGTAATTTTACAACAAAATGTTTATAACAGTTAAATTTCAAGCTATCAAAATAATTATATTGAAGAATTAAAATTTAGTACCACAAAAAAAAAGAATTAAAATGTAAGAATACTTTGTCAATATTTGATTCTAATATTTAAATTTGTTGAGTTAACATTTTCATTTAAGAATAAAAAACTAAAAATGTATTCTTTAAATTGGGAAAATCCCAAAATACCTCTTGAACTTGAAAATCCTAAAAAATCACTTGAATAAGCACAATGATAGATAGGGTATAAGTAGAAATATAAGATTTTAAATTTGGGTTGAAATGATTAAAATGAATGGTAACTTTTTAAAACTCAATTACAACTTCTATAATGATTTTAACAACATTCACACTTTGGTGGAATGCCCTTATTCTAAGCTAGTTGACAACATTGCTTAATATACTGACAACATTTTTTAGCTCAGTGGCAGATTCTATAATGACTTTGATGAAACCTTCATTTAAGTGCAAATGCTTTTATTATGAGTTGGTTGACAACATTACTTAACATATTGACCATTTTTTTAAATTTTGTCAACTTCTATAATGCTATTATATTATAGAAGGTCATTTAAGTCTTTTTTTCTTAAATTTTTGAAATGACAGATTCCTACTTTCTCCCTTATATATCCTTTTAATTATTCATGTGGCTTTTTTTATATTTCCAAATTCATGAGGTATTTGTTAGGTATTTTCCATTTTAAATTTAAAGAAATAAAATGAAATATGATATAAACTTAAATTGCCAAAGATATAATTTACCCTTTATATATTTGTTTTCACTATTTATCTACAGTGACTCTTATTTTCTTCTATTTAAGAAAAATAATCATTATATATATATTATTTTTATTTATATATATATATATATTAATTTTGTTACATTTTTCTCTGTATTAAAGGAGCCAATGTTATTCCCATCCTTATATAGATGATGAAATAAAAATTCTAATATAATAATATTTGTTATTATAATTATTACTGTGGTATTTAATTAAAAGCATGTCAGTTTTAGTATATTCAAGAAAAAGAAGTATAATCATGCATTACATTTAAAACAATTAATGTATAAAATGAATTGGAGAAAGATATAGCCCTATAAGAGCAGGAGGGAATGGATATATTTATGAGATTTGAACTCCATGAATAATCAACTTTGGTAATGGATGATTTTCATACTTTTCCTCAACATTTATTTTATTACTATATGATTTTAGAATGTTGGTTTGATCTAATGAGTAACACAACATAGTGAAAAGGCCATTCATCTCTTGATGAATGACATTAAACACTTTCTTTCAAATTTTCTGACGAGGTTGTTAGTTAAATCATACATGAATGTAGTTAGTGCATGAGTATTTTTCATGGGCGAAGATGATGAGAGATATATGGTACTCTCTTTTAACATAAGTATGTGGACAACTAATTTATGGAGATAAAAAAAAATAAGCTGGAATAATTATTCATAAGAAAATATGTGTTAACTTTTTTTTTTTTTAAAGATAACCCTCTACTTATTTGCAATGAAAATTATCTCATAAAAAACCCTTTCTTAATATACCTACACACATTAATATAAATAGTTTGGGAAATAAATTATAATTATAATTAAAACAAATCCTTCCATTAGTTTATGCATTTAACATGAGAAATAATACTCAGTTTGGTTTGGAACCAATTTCCTACTAAGCAAAGTGCTTATTAAGGAGAACTAATCAGATCTCGTATATTTAGATCTGATATATTCATATTTAATTTTTTAAAAGTATGTATTTTTGAAAAAAAAATATTTTAATGGATATAAAATCTAAAATATAGGTAATATCTTAACTATTATTCTTTTCAAAAAATAACTTTTCATTTAAGAAATCATAATTTAAAAAAAAAAAGAATCAAATATGAACTGTTCAGATATAAATGGTCAAGCTTTTCCTACTAAGCATTATTGCATAGCAGGAAAACCAGAATCAATTTTTAATGTAAGATTTAACTGGGAAGTTGATCTTAGTTTAAATGTAAGATTTATTTTCCATATTTATCAATTTTTTTCCCAAATTATCTCATTGATAGTTTGATTTTATTTTAAAAGTAATCAAGTAAAAAAGATAGAAGTTGAATTTAATTGGGTAGTATGATTAAGATGTTTAAAAAAAAGATCATATTAAATGATTTAACTAGCTTTCTTAATCGAATAAAATTAGTTAAATATATTTTAGATTTAGAATCAAAGTATAGAATTTTTTTTTTGCAACTTAAATTATTCTAGACCGACATGCCTGCATGAATGCATGTTTATACAGTTTTAAATTGAGTTGGGGCATTGCACAATTATTTATTTATGACTCATGTTTTGTCGCTCATGAAGGGCTGTCTTATCACATCGTGATTCCGGTCGAGTTCCGTTAAAAATTAGCTGGCCGTTTCCACATACATCGTCTGAAATCATGGTTTGATCCAAACAATGATTTAAAAATAAATAAATAAATAAACACCCTATTAAAATCTAGAATAACTTTTAACCCTTAAAACTATGATTTGAAATATAAATAATGGTTTTCCATTCAAAAGCTATTCTTTGAAATTACTTTTATGTAAATTGAGACAGAAGCTATTCTTTAAAAGTTAATTGAAATATATCTCACTTTTTTCTCCTTTTAATTAAAAACATCATTTTTAAAATCAACCCTTTCTATTGGATTTGTGCATTTTTTTTCAGTTGTTGGCATTTTTCAATATAGTAAATTCAATTTGATTTCCGTATGTCCAGTGGATCTATTATAATATATAAATATAGGATCTTTGTTCCATATGATTACTTATTATATTACAGCAATACTACCGACTTAATTTTCAATTAAAATTTTTGAAACACATTTGATAATATAGTTACGTAATAATATATATATAAATATATATATAAGTTGGGAGGTCTTTGCCACTTTGGACTATGTGAGATCTAAAATGATTTTCAAGTTGAACGTACACATATTTATTGGATCGAACAAATCATTAAAGCGGCTAGTAATGCTAAGAACAATCAAGAGAAAGTTGGAATGGAAAAGATAATGACGTATTATGATATATATATATAATTCAAAGATTTCAAAATGAAACTTGTTGAATATTCCTTCCTCAAGTTTCAAGATTTCCAAACCGTGTGTTGAATGTGGGCAGTGGGCACTATTACTATACAAAAGATAAGGTCTTGCAGTTGCAGACTAGTATACCACTAGATTCTATAGGGGCACAGTCCATTAAACCAAATCCTCTTCATGAACTCCTTGATGCAATTCCAAGTGTATAAAAGTGAATCACTGAAACTAAACCTTTCTTACAATTCTTTAAAATTACTGTTAATCAACAATGCAGACAAGATCTTGGACTTTTCGATCACTGTGGAATATATACAAGCAACTTTTGAAAATGAGTCATCCATGTTTCATTAAATTTTGTAGGGAATCTTGTATTAAGGAGGAATGAACAAGATTTTCTTACTAGGACCGAAGGGTATAGGAATATTCAAGGCATCAACACTTCAATGTATCAAACTAAGAATTGAACTTATTGACTCCATGCTCAATGCTAATGATCCCCTGAACTCAAACCTTCCCTTTTAAGAGAAATCTAAGAATATTTATGTTACAACATCTAACAAATATAAAAGAATGATTCAGAAACTAGAGCTCGCCTTTTATATTAGTGGAGCTCTATACCTCACCCACGGGGAGAATCTAACCGGTGTCAAAGTGCAGCCCAACACTATAATCTATGCTCTACACAAATTTCGCAACAGAACCATCTACCTAATAAATGCATCAGGAGGAGCTTCTTCCGGGATCTGTAAAAAGAAACAAGAAAATATTATAAAGAAGAAAAATATGGCCGAATATTATCAGATTAATCCCATTACTTCAATTCTAAAAGGGAAAAAAAAAA